>JAQIWH010000466.1:0-49142 GCA_034695005.1 Cryptops parisi | reverse complement strand
TTGAATACCCCATTTTGACATAAATTATCAAATTAAAATTATTATTTTCATAGGATACATTGATACAATAGTGGACTAGATATTGACGAAGAAAAAAATATATTTAATCATGCCAAACAAATTATATCCAACTTTTACTGAGCGTCCCATAAAAGGGACAATGGCCGTTAATGGGTTAAAACGTGCAGAGCTGCTGGCAATGGGTGAAAACAGCTTGCATTCGACCGACCGTCGTTACCCCATGCCATGTGCTCGCAAAGAAAATTTGATCACATCAACAACATTTAGAATTTCAGTAAAATTATGATAAATTTACACAATCGGTGTAACTTGCCTTGTGCAGTAATTTTTGCAGTCCAAAATTTTGCCTACTGCAATCGCAGAAGCTTAAAAGCACACCTTTGAAAATAATAAGGGCAATGTACCTCTGATGAGCTGATGTGCGAGGATGCCATTTACAATACTGAGCGAGTCTCCACTTATTGTAATGTAGTAAGGGATATCTCAGCAATCTGGCAGCACATCCCTAGTTAGTACAATATCAGTGGATTATTGAATATCAGTGTGACTGCCAATACCCGATGACCGCTATTACCCCCTTCTCCCCTACTACTGGGAAATTGTCAGGAATTGTCATGAAATGTCAGGGATATGCACTTCAAAATTTTGGTGGGAACCTTCTATCAAAATTGCTTATAGATTTAGGTTAAAACTGCATTGTTCTATTTAATTATCATAAGGTATATAATATATGTACAGTACTGTGTAGGAAAAAATACACTACATTTACATGTAATAAACAGCGTTCGGTATATCTGCGATTTCAGCTATCCGCGGATTGGTTTGAAACCTATCCCTCATGGATACAGGGATTTTACTATATTTAAAATGCCTGTCAATGATCACTGGCATAGCAAAAATCACATTGAGATTTTTAAACCTTGTGAGTCTCATTTTATACATACCTAACATAATCTTGTTTTCTGCAAAACTATAGTAGGAATTTGTCAGCCATGAAGGCATTTTTAGCTAGTTCGTTTGATGAAAACCTGCAAACAAAACACCGATCACCCAGAGAAATCTCTAGGTAATGAAAAGACCTTGGGCATGAGCCCAAACACTTAAACTCATCATTTTAACAGTTACATTTGTTTTTAACTGAAATGTAGTTATGAAATGTAATAGAAAACATTGATAACCATATTACAATAAATTTCCAAATATGAAAAATTTATTAATTAAATAGCCTAATCTGGTAAGTGTATGCTAGGTCCATGCCCAGAGTGCGCACTTGCTTATGACTTCTCTGCGAGTCACCAATAAATATACAGTATTAATGTAGCCTCCTGGACAAATTTCCGTCAATTTTGAGTTAGTGTAAATTAATTTTACTCTGATCTACCATGATTACCGAATTTATTCCACCCTGATAATCATAATTTAACAAGTAAAACGCTGAATTTAAAATGAATAAATTTTTCTTAACTTTGCTGACAGGTAAAACGCCTTTGAAGAGGCAAAACGTTGGCTTATGTCAACTTTCTACCTGTGGGCAAAGGTGAAGGAAAATTTATTCATTTTAAATTTAGCCCTTTACTTGTTTAATTAGAATTACTTCACTGTACTAGTTTTTTTACATGTCTGATTTCATATTTTTTCTTCTAGTAAGTACTGGTAGGCCTATATGTTTGATCAGGACTTCATAAAAGTGGCTCAGTTGATATCATGAACTGATTACAAGTAGCAACGTTCACTTCATGGTATCGATTTCCTTATTATTTATCCATATCAAATTTCTATCATAATACGGTGGTAATTCGCTGCTACTTATTTTTAGCTTACAGAGCCTGAACTTGGAGAAACAGCTGAAACTAAGCTAGCATAGAAAAAAATCCAACTCAAGGTTCAAATTGATTTTGGTTATTATGTTGCATAACAAAGTCTACATTGCTACCGTACTGATAAACAGATGCCAAAATCAAATTATTTTCTCCACAGAAAACGCAATTCTTTCCAGCACTGATCAACTAGCAATAACAGGCAAGCATTTTCATTGAAAAACTTTTCATTTTCATTTAAAAACTAAGATAGATAATTTCCACATGTGCATGTTGATTAATGCTGTGATTGATGATTTACTAAGTTATTATATGACCCAGATATCAAACTTTTAGGTTAGGCAAAATAATAATAAGACAATTTGGCATGTCAGTTTTTAGTAGATGTAAAATTGATTCGATTGCAAGTTAATTTAATATCCAGTTCTAGGTAGCCTATATCGAACAGGGTCGCCAGCTTTTCAAAAGGGTTCACCTGGACAAAATATCAGTAGTTTCGATATATTGATAAAATAATCTATGTTTTGGACAAATCAAATTATAAACTGTTTTTAACGACATTGCATACTTGTCGCATTTATTTATTTAGCTTCCATCACAATCCAAAGGAATTGATATACAGCAAGATAAAACATGAAAATAACAACTGGTTTATTTACAAACCAGGTTTGTGACATCCCTCCCGTAAACCTGGGCTACCCGAATATTTTTGGCTTTGCCTGAACACCCAAACAAGCAACATAAAACCTGAACTGTCCAACTAAACCAGACAGGTGGCAACACTGATATCAAATTTTATTAGGGTGTGCATATTTAAAAAATCAAAAACCAAAGCACCTTAAAAGTACAGAGTGTCCTGCAACTCAACAACTATATCGCAGGAGCAAATTCCTCATGGCATTCCAAGATGAAATGTACCATCTCATTTTGTAATAGGATGTTTCACTAACTATTTAGAAATCGGTTATAATTACATCCAAAAAATTTTTAGCAGCGGTAGTTAACTGCCATTTTTTGTTGGAATTGTTCTTTAATAAAAAAAAACAATTGAACATATGTTTCAAGGTATTTGGTCTCATCGTTCATTTTTGTAGTAAGGGGCCAGGCAAACTATTCAATGGAAATGCTGACGACCAATTTGTTATGCCCCCACAAACTACCTTATAGTAGCTTGTGCACAATGATGTAAGGCTAAATAAAAAGGTGGGCACACGCTTATAATCTAGTAAGACATCTTAATAATACTTGTTTAGGAGGAACGCTGATGCGCGTAACGCTGACGCGAATAACGCTCGTGTTGCTATTTTGATTTGGCAAATTCAAATTACAACAATGAACAAACTGCATAAACATAAGCTGTAGGCAAATTTAAATTACAACAATGAACAAACTGCATAAACATAAGCTGTAAGAAATCTAGACACCCCGTGGTTACCATACCAAACACGGGGGTTAATTTCTAGTAATTATATAATGATATATTATACAATAAAATATTATTGTATATGACAGTATATATAAAGAGTATGCTTAAAAAGATTTTTAATGTATTTGTTTATTTTATAAAGGAATTATTTTTTTGCATACAAGTTCATTAAACTTTTAGTACCGTAGCTGTTTTGGTCTTTCAAACTTTGTTTTGATTAAGCGTAGCACAGTTTTCTACCCTGAGATACATAATATTAAAAAGTAGTAAATTACGTTACTAAGTAGGTCAGTATTAAGTTAAGTATTGAATTTATCTCACTGACTTGGTCAGTTGTGTAATTCATTAGCTTTTTAATATTTTGTTTTGATTGACATTTTTTCCAATTTTTTTATAACCGTGTCGTATAGCGTTTCTAACAAAGATTAATGACGCAGCACAAGCAAGGCGAGTGAACGGTGTCGTAGTGGCGAATAGGCAATTGTAATAAGTGGATCAATCTTGACGAACGTGAGCAAAGGTTTGCTTGTCCATTTCGATGGTGGCGCAGGATGATGTCGTCCAACTCCTTTTTCCCTCGATGTGTTATTGGGATGTAGAGAAGCATGTTCGCAGTCAACTTGGCGTTGTGCTTATGAGCTCGCAGCTTAATAACGCTTCTTCGATTGGATAGATGGAGAGGAAGAGAGAATGAGTTAGCATGGGGGGTGAACCTGTTTTATTAGTTGGCAACCTTTACACCCTTTGCTACGGTCGGAGTCATTAGGCCGATGTTTCTGACCACGTGAGAGGGGACTCTGCTCAAGTATAGAACGTCTCGCACCGAAATTGTTTCCACCATTGCTCGATATTAATTTTCTCTTTTCTGTGCTGAAAGTATAGCGCAAGAGTTGATTGGACAAAGTTGTTGGCTTTCATAGCTGGAACGACAGAGAAAACTTTAGTTTGTTGTACATACTACTGCTGGCTGGGATTGGGTGTTGGAACTTCTTGATTAGTGTTGTTGTGTCTGGGGCGGTTGGATGAAAATTTTTTCGTTATTGCACTTTTATTGTCCTTCATGCGGAGATGAGTTTGTGGTTAATGAAGACATATCACGTCTCGTATATAAATCTTTTTTCATCGTCATTATGGATAATGGAAAACTGTAAATTTACTTTTCGTTAATTTGACATTTAGGATACTAATAATAATTGGTGAATTGTTTCTTTAATAATATTAAGTACGGCTAATTCAAAAACCGACTTTAAAAATTAAACATAAGTGTGAAATACTTTTATTTTCAATACAAATTACTACATACGTTATTCATTTCTACTACGAATTAGTTTTGATGTTACTTAATATTATGAAAGAGATTATAAATATTAAGACATTAAATCGGTAAGAGTTTTTAAGACATGTACGTTTGAAGTCGGCGCAACGCATCTGACTCATTTGCATCTGTATGCGTGTTGCGCCGACTTCAAACGTACACGTCGTTAAAACTCATATCAATATGATTTCATAGGCTATCACTTGTCTATTGAAATTGTTGGAAAATCGTTCACACAAACAAACAAATTTTTGTTTGCGTGACAACATGACATCCAATACAGTTAAATAATTGCTTACAGTCTGATCGAACACTAATCTTGAGGCCTAAGTAACCAATGCCTCAACGTTATGTGTTTAGCTATGTCTCGAGTATGGCGTCTCCTTTTGGCACAGGCGTTTCCAAATTTTACGGGACGATCAGACCAGCAGTTCCTGAGTAATGAGAGTACATAAAAAATACACACGGTATGCGTCGAATTCTTCACCTCCTCCTGTTTGAAGTCGGTTAAAAAATAGAACTTGAATTGTCTTGTCATTGTCTTTCAAAAAAAATTGTCCAGTTTTGATTTTTTTTTAAAACTAATACAATCAAAGTTGGAAAAATCTGAGACAATGATAGTACATTCCCTTTTTTTTTTCAAAAAAATAAGCCATCAGCGTTCACTATCAGTAGGGTATTCAATAGTGAGAAGCTTACTTTTAGAACTGCAGCTACAGTACGCATACCCAGTCTTATGAAATGACATTGCTAATTATACCGGGTGTTCCAGCTAAAGGATCTCAATTTTATACTCAAAAAGCTAATATAATGAAAATTCTGGAGTTTTTGGATATAATAGCATCTTGGGGAGGGGGGAGTCATCTTTCGAATGGTTTTGTTTTCATTGATCTTGAAATTGGTTTTCAAAAAATTTTATTGTTAAATTTTAAACAATGCGTCATAAGTATCAAATTTTATTTAAAAATTTGTAGGCATGAGCCCATATAGTCAGAATCCACTGTCGTTTAATTTATTTTTAACAATCCAACTGAAAAAAAATATCCAATAATAGCGATTAAACTATACCATGCTGATGCAGCAGCTTCACTGCATATCACTCTTGCTTTGCAGTGAAGCTGCTGCATCAAATGGTGTGCTGTAATCGCTATTGTTGGATTTTTTTTTTCAGTTGGATTGTTGGAGAACCGACAGTGGGAGATTCTGACTATTATATATGGGCTCATGCCTACAACTTTCTAAATATGATTTGATACGTAAGACGCATTGTTTAAAATTTAACAACGCGATTTCTTTAAAAATTAAATTCAAAGTCAATGAAAATAGCACCATTCGAAAGACCCCCCTCAAGAGTTTTTATATTCAAAACTCAGAATTTTCATTACCGGTATAGGCTACATGTATTAGCTTTTCAAGTATAAAATTGGGAACTCTGACACCCGGTATATTGTGTGTAGGTAAGTGGGTTCATGGTCTGTCATTCAGGTAGTTAGCTTTCCATATCTAAAAAAATCAAAAACAGATTAGGACAATTTAATATATTTGGTTAGTTCAGTCCTAGTCAATTAAGGAAACATAAAAATAAATTTCATACGAAAGAACATCAGTAATGTTATAAAGTGTAAGAAATTTTTGTTGAAAATATCTGAAATACGAAGTTGAGATTATCTATATCCCGTAATATGTTGGCACGTGTCTTATCGATAGCTAGAAAATCCAGTGAGGGAGTTGAAGAACATGGTCTCAGTAATAGCAATGTAATGAGGAAAGGGACCTCAGAAGTTGCTTTGTATGTCTAGGGGCAACAGCTGGGGACAAGTTGGCAGCGCCTTCCACCCTTCCACCCCCATCCCTGAACGAGCACCTACACAAAAACACATACACAACTCTCCCTGTAGCAGCTTCCATGTTGTTCCCGTGATTAGCACCCTCCAACCAGCGACTCCAATTAGCGGACTCAACTCACTCTTAGATTGAACCTCGCAACTTCCGTGATGTAGTTTCTTGCTGCGTCTTAGTTGCACCGATATAAGTTGTCATCTTTAGTATACCACCAAGTCCAAGGGCTGGAGATATTTGTTTTTAATCTAACCATGAAAGTGTCGCTTTGGGTTTTTGTGAATTGAATGGTTGTTTTGTTGTTTACCAGTATTTTCTATTTTTGAATTTTTTTCTTTGAAAATATGAATAATTCAAGGGCTAAGTGTTATGATTTTTGTGAAAAATAACCTAGAAGCATATTGGAATGTGTTAGATGCAATTTGATCTTCCTAACGCATAATTTTGTGCGAAACAACAATATGTGCAAAGATATTAGTGCAATAACGGTGAAGTATCTCATAGGTAGCAAGGCAAGTTCAGATCTTTAAACGCGTTTTTCTCGAAATTGTAAAAATGTTATCTAACATCCTTTCACACTAGACTCTTCAATTATTAATTTTGCTTATTCTATGACACTGAACTTAAATGCCTTCTTACTAGTATTACGTAGTTCTACAATATTGTAATATTCTGTATTGTCCCCGTGAGTTGTAGTAAAATTAAATAAATAAAATAAATAAAAATAAAACAGACATGATTGTCTTATGCGGGATTCATTTTTTAAAAATCATTACAGTTCCTAGTATATTAATTTTTTTGTTCACTAGTGACTACTAGCGGGCCGGAAGATGATGATGATGATGATGAGTGACTACTTTTTATGAAGTTTTTAGATCAATCTGAATAAATATTTTATTTATAAATTATTTTAGTTTAATTTTATGATTTTATTTTTATGAAACTTTATGATTATAATTGAAAAATGTATTGTATGGTTGTGTCAATTTTACTAGATTATTCTAATAGAATTTAGACATAGAATTTATCAACGTTTCATCTGCCATCTTGAGATGATTACAGTTTTCCTTGCTACCAGTGACGTTTTTATTTAAATATAATCTACATATAGTAAATACTAATAATAGTAGGCTTACGGTAGTTATAAAGAGATTTAAGACCATGTAAATAGTAAATACTGTAGTGATAAAGGTTTCATACAAAGGTATTTATTTGCGTATTACGAATATAATGCCGAGATTTGTTTTGAAAACTAGGTTAGATGATATATGATAGTTCCAAAAATTTGTTTAAAAATGAACCAATTTTATACCAACAGAACCTCTGCTTGAAAATGCGATTTCAGTCATCGATCCGTCTACCGCATTAATCTTCTACATTATTATTATATTAGTTTACATTAGTTTTAAATTCACAAAATGGTTGTTTTTGTATGTCACATTGAACCAACCAAAGCAAAGTTTTCGTTCTCCATAGTTTCTTTCTATACTAAAAAAAATCGTCACAACAGAAGCTTAAATTGGTAAGAAAGGGGGAAAAAGTGAACCCTTTTTGCCAGATGGGACTTTCTCTTTCAGGAATTGCATTGAATAGTGAAAAGTGTGACAGTTGCGACCCAGTGCTTATTGATGCCCATTCTTTTCGGGACTAAAAGGGTTTGACGCTCCGTGAAAAGTTCTTTTGTGGTTGGCTGAAAGTGAGATTGATCGAGGTAGAAAAGCAAAAATGATGACCTGACGGAAGTAGCTTGTTTTGGATTTTTCAAAACAGAACAAAAAAACAAACTCAATAAGAAAGATCTTTTAGAAATACAAACGTATCCCTCACATTTTGCGATTCGGTCAATTTTTAACCATCTTTATTCATTATCAACGTTTACTAATTATTATAGAGTGAAGTGTTAAGACTTCTTCAGTGAGAGAGAAATTCTTGAGATAGAAGCGACTAATGAGCGATTTCGTGTACTAAAAGGGGTTGTTTGTCTACGTTGCGTCTTTCGCATCTGCTATACAGCTGTCGTCTCGTCCCTCACAGGAGGAGGCATCTTTGGCGACCTTTGACCCTGTACACGCGCCAGTATGACCCCCTGGCTGCAAGTTCAAGTTGCAGCTACAAAATACAACATTCTCTAAGATGAGAAAAGCGTTGCTTTTGGCTAAACCTTGTTGTCTTGATCTACACCCAGTCTTTAGGTAGGTTTCATAGAATGCTGTTTTTTGACGACACTTTGAGACAATCAATTGTTGTTGTTGTAAGGACATTGGAAGGTGCAATTTATCTAGCCTACAATAAAATAAAATAAAAGTTTTTCTTTATAAGAAGAAAAAATACGTGAAAACATTTTCTATGAGAAGGTATGTGTGTAAATTCATTATTTGAGGATTGTTTTGGAATGTTCGAGTTCAAGGTATCAAGTAAAGATTTATGTTATTGTCATTCTATGTTTGTTTGTTTTTTTTTAGTTTAGAAGGGTCCACGTTTTAGGTTGTCTAGCGAAAAACTGAGATTCATGTCTATTAACAATTTAACAGTTCAATTAGTTGATCGAGCATAGGAATTTTCGGTTTGGAAATTAAAGATTGGGATATTTTGATAATGATGATGATTAAAGAAAAAAAACTTGTAGGTTACGAATAGGTATTGCAAACACGTGAACAGATGAGCCAATAGCTGGCTGTGCTCTGTCGAGTTGTTGCTATCGATTGGTGCGGACGATTTCTTCAAGCCAACCAATCGCAGTGTGTGATGCAGCTTAGCACGTACGACACAACCAGCCAATGTTGTGCCTGTAGAAAAGAAAAATAATTTTTTTTCTTCTTATCAGATAGTCGCAAAAGTCTGCGAAAGTTTGCGTTTGTTGTGGTTCACGTGCTTAAAACTTTCTGATAAACGAAAAGTGTCAAGTTCAGTGATTGTATTATTAGTTAAGTTTGCAAAAACTTCAAACTTCAAAGGTCAATTTGTTTAGTGAACTTTGACGGTTCGGTTACTATTACGATATAAATGAAATTCTAATACAGTAACTTGGACAAATTTCGTGTTTATGAAAATCATAGTTGAATTTCGATATCTCGAATTTTGATTTCAACACGAACAAATTTAAGTTTTTCTTTCAAACACGAAAATGTGAGTTTTAATTATCTATTTTACTACAGGCTATATACTTTTTTGTTGTTTTTCTTCCACTTGACATCGATTTGTACACTTCTGTTCTATTCAGATTATATTATATCTTGTTAGGTATTTGATTAAGTCTTAACAGTCTTGTTATTCTGTTTTTGTGAATGGGCTACTGGGTAGCAATGAAAATACGACAGTTATAAAGTTTAGGTTTTACGACAAATATTGCGGGTTTGTATGCAGTAAACTTATCTATAAGCAACAATTCAAATATACTGTATATTCATTTATTGTTTGCATCTCAAAAGAGATAAGTCATATGTGTTTAATGTGTGAAAAGTGTGTGGGAGTAGATTTGATTTTATGAACAATTCATTAGTTTTCGGTGTTGGAGCTATGTCAAGAAAGTGAGAAATCTTTTAGGAACTGCTTGTTGTGATTCAAAACATTTCAATTATACAGTTTTATTTTGAACATAATCGTTCAATAATGCGGACTCGACGTGCCTATCGTCATTTAAAGTTGCGAAATCTGCTCTCTGAATCAATGATTCGACGCTTAGTGCAACGTTTCCAACATCAAAGTGAATGGGTGATCTTTCATGATGCATAAGACCTCGCACGTTTCTTTTAATTCTCATTTTATAAAACAAGTGTTTACTCATGTACTACATTCTTGATTGTTCTTTATGTAGTTTTTGTTTGATTCTTTTGGATCGTAATAAAATGATAATAATAATAATTATAACAACAACCACGTTCTGTCTGTCCGAAATGATGTGACTCTTTAACGTGTTGAAGAGAGTATCGGTATTGCATGTTGAAGAGAATCCCGGAACATCAATCCGAAGTCGTTCTTCTGAGCTAGGAATCTCTTGGAGGTCATTGATAAGAATATTCACAGACGATTTACGAACGTTTCCGTTACAAAGTGCAATTAGCGCGAGACCTGATTAGGTTAGACCAACAGATCAACAACGGAAGTCTTCAGAACTGACTCTTCGACGCGTTGAAGAGTCGCATCATTTTGGACAGAACGTGGTCTTCGGATTTTGGAAGATCACTCACTCCACCTCACTGCTGAAAAACGTTGCACTAAGTGTCGATTGATTCATAGCGCAGATTTTGCATATTAAAATGACGGCGACTTGCTCGTTCAGACTGTATTATTGAGTGATGATGTTAAAAATACAACTGTATAATTTTCGTACGCTGAATGATGCTGTAACTTCTCATAATAAATCTGCAAGATGTACCGGTACTCTAAACGTTCTGAAAAGAAAAAAATAAAGCAAACGTATTGTACATGTAAAGAATAATTCTTAACTCCTTCGTGACTTTTGCACCACCCTGTACATTAAAAAATACACGTGAACAGAAAACAACGAATTTGGTATAAAAATATACCATAAAGTTGTCTGTCAACTATGTCTTTGAGAAACGTCTTGTTTAAAAATGTGTTTTCTTGCTACACTGTAGGCTTACTGTCAAAACAAACAAGATACAAAATAAAAAAATTTAATTCAACTGAGAATTCAAGATTTCTCATAAAGTTGTGTTTTTCTGTTTGATGTCATTAAAACAGTCTATGTACATGTGTATTTAAGTACATAAAAGGGTGCAAATATATAGGCTAACATAAGCTATTTCGAAACGTTGATAGAGACAATAAGCATTGTTGTTACAATGCATTAATATAGGCTACTTCTGATCGGAATTCACAAAAGTAGTACTACTTGAAAAGAAGAGGGTGCGAATAGCAATATTAACCAAAATTAGCCTCCCCACTTCAGATCTAATTTAATTTAAACTGATGTTTGATTTGACTGAGCACTTTAATGATAAAAAAAACAAACAATATCGGGTGTTCAATAAAAATAAATACCACCTGGGGTTAATGTCCTATCACGACTGAAGTAGATACTAATATTAAACCATAGATTTGTTTTTTGTTTTTCACTATTGTTAGCCATTCGCCATCATTGTCTTTTGAACAGTCCAACAAAAGAGCATATCATGTACTTATTGAAAGCTTCGGGTGATAAATGCATGTAGGATCATTAAGGTAATACCTAAAGAGCATTCTGTACTTGGGTCACGTATGACCACCTATATAATTACTGCTCTAGTTTGCTTTCTCTTTGGGTCTAAATGGTTGATAGAGATACATTAGAGTTCTTTGTTTTGTTTTTTTCTAATTCACGACTCACGGTATTATCGTTCTGTATTTGGTCCAAAACAATTTTTTTTCTTTAAAAACTTTCACTCTTGTTTGTAACCGCAATGAATGAAGATTGTGGTGATCGGATTTCTTCGGCAGAGAATTAGCAGCCAATAAATGTCGATCGGAAGGGTAGATATGCAGGTAAAAAACAAGACCAACAGAAAGGGAAGCTGTAAGGGTTTGAAAGTCACCCTGGGTTTCACTTTCTTTCAATACTGAGCGAGAAGACAAGAGGGATCTAAGACGAAGGGGGAAAAGGTTGTAAAAATTCCAGCCCCCTAGGGTCGAAGGGTAAGGTTGAGCAATCCTTGGATGAAGACCCGTTGAAGACGTGTCCTTTGTATTGAACTTCCATCAGAGGAGTGCATTGTGGGAAGGAAAAGAAAATACCCATCATTATCATCCTCATTCTTATTTTACTGGAGACTCCCGAGATCGAGACGATTGCGGAAATCGATTTACACCGACCATTCTCAATACACCTAGTTTAGCGTTTCCTATAACCCACTGAGAGAGAGAGAGCTTTTATTGGGCCAGATGGTAGACATTTAGCAATAGTTGACAAAAGATCAGTTGGGGTTTTTTGGAGTCAGTTATCAGATATTGACACGAGATTAGAACAAAACAAACTTAATGTCGAGGGAGAGAGAAAATAGCTTGCATTTTTGCGAACGTTGTTGTTGACAATAATATTTTGTCGACAACGATTCGTTGGGTAGAGCAAATAGAAATTTAGGTTTATCGTACCGAAGATTAAATATAAATTAAAAATCGAGAATATAGTGTGATGATTCTAACAAAGTTTGATGAAACGAACTGAAACTTTGTTTATCATAAAGAGTTGTACGCTACTTCATGTTGTAGAATATAATGGCACACCAATGCTGAAGATGCAGTTAATATTCTGTTTAGAAACTAATAAAAATAATAGATTTTTATTGTAGTACCGTAGTTATTTAAAATTTTCTAGTTTTAGTAACTTCAATTTGAGCAAAATCTTATTTGTTGTACAAAAAATATACTTTTTGAAACTCAGGACTCTTAAAAAAATTTATAATTTATATCGTTTTTGAATTAGTCTTTTGTTGTTTCACAAAATTCATTATCAGGGTAGCCTACAGAGTGAAAGTTTTTAATCTATTTTTTTTTCATTAATTTTAGACTTATTTCGAGGTTCATTCTATCTCCTCTTTAGCATTTTACTTCACAGTGTGATGCAAGATTGTAGAAAATTAAGCAAGTTTGGATAAAATATGAAATACTGTAGTTTTGTGAAAAAAAAACTATCGGATATTAGAAGTGAAATGCTGAAGATAAGGTGGAATGACACTCGAAAACATTTCCACGAATAAAAGCTTGTTTCACAATAAACTGATACAATAAACTGAGTACCATATGTTTGGAATTGAAGAAAATTTATAATTTTTGTTTATTTTTAGTTGAAATTAGTAGATTAGATTAGTAGTGGCAAGTAGAAAATATCTAGTTAATTTGTTAGTAGCTTGCTATACTTACAAGGAGTTTCTTCAATTCTATCTACAATAGAATAATCAACGGAATAGACAGGATCAATTACAGATGGAATAAATTTTATATATAACAGAAATCGTCAGGTTTATTGCAGAGCGAGTTATGTCTATGTGCTTTGAAATAGATTTCAGATTATTAGTGAGGTGAAACTTACTGGATGAATAACTTTTCCATGTTTGCTTGTATTTTTACATCAAGTACAATAAAAACTTTATTATGTTTTATTTAATTACCGGTAGTACCGTAATTTTTTAAAAAATGATGTTACAAATTGGTTGGATTTTATGGAATATGTTGTTCGGTTATTTGTAGGAGTAGAGTAAGCTATGTTTCACACTGATACCGGGTACTATAGAAAAAAAATAAGGTTTCTTTTACATCTTCTACAGTGTTTTAGGTTAAAAGTAATCAGAATTGACTATCCTTAAAGGTACCAGTATCTTTTTTTTATTACTATTTTTTTTTATTTTACACATTGTACAATTCCTAGGAATCGAAATTTAAATTAAAAACAGCACAACAAACAATTCACAATAAACAATACAATTTTTCTCAGTCGTCATTAAGTAATTAAACAATCGGTCAATCAATTTAAACAAAACACAATACATTTCAATTTCAATCAATTGGGCTACCTCAGCTCCACATTAAATGTTTCTTAAGTTTTTTATCAAATCTCAAGAAAGGAGCTGGAGAGGAAACGTTAATAGAGTAGTTGGTAGTATCAATTTTTTAATATCAACAGTTGACAAGAAAACGACTTTTTAATCCACGTAGGTCACTTGATAGACGGTTTGTGATAAACCAACAACATTTGGTATGGTAGCATTTTATCAAGAACACTACTAATTAGCTTGTCAACGCTAGTAACGAGACTTACCATTAGCAAAGCAAAATGGGTGTCGAACAGGACACCCAAGACATAAATTTCGCCTTTTGGTCGTTTACTTCTTCCGCCCAACTGACCATCAGTTGCTTTAGTAGAGACAAAAGATCTCTCGAGTCTAGTAACGTGGGTGAACACGCAAGCAGAAAGGACCACAATGGCTCAATCAGCTCGAGGAAACGCCTCTACCAATCACCAAACCGCTCCTTTTGGGTTCCCTTTTGCCACCCGAACCCTTACGCAACATGTAACGAAGGCCAGGTGCTGTAGGGTTTGCCAAAACCCAAAATTGACGAGCTGTGGGTGCCATTTTTGGGTTTGCTTAAATGACTCTGTTTTCCTTTTCTCTGAATGGAAGTTATTTTGGGGGTCGAGTTCAGTTGTCCCGTTGTTGGTGAACGTCGAAGGAACCTACTTGTGTTCTGAAACACTGGAAATTCTATTGAAAACCAACCTTTCCTCTTGCTGCTGTGATCCACGGACCAAGAAGTTTTTGAAAAAAGGCTTTTCTTTCATGTTGACGAGAGGTTAAGAATTTTTGAAGTGGTAGACAATAAATTATAAATTTAATAGTGATGAAATTATAGCTGGCAACCAATTGCAAATTATGGTCTTGTGGGTCATGTTGAATACTGTTAGCATTTATCGTTCCAAAGGTAAATCTTGGTCCATTAAATTATTGGTTTCGTGATTCGTCAACGGTTGATCTGTGAAAAGAAAGTTGGTTTAATGTCAACTTCATCAATACAGTTATTATCAACGGGAATGATGTTTGATAATGATATCACAAATATTAAGAGTATTTTATTTTATCGATTCTGATTTTCAAGTTCATGTAAACTCGACGTTTGCTTGCATTTCAATACGTTGTTTCACTACTTTCATCACTCAGATGAAACACGTAACATAACCTGCCGTGACAGGTCGGCATCAAGGATAAAAATATTGATAGACGATTCATAACCACCACAAATGCTTATTTATGTATTTGAATGACCTGTCCCGCCCAATTGAGTTGCACTCGAAAAATGCAAACTTAAACACTCGAGGTCGTTAATTCAGCCAGAGGCAGAACCGCAGTTCGAGTTCTCCGGTTTGGCTATTCAGTGGCGAAAGTTTTGGGTGCCCTAACAAGACCCACCTTTTCATGCAAGCTTTTCAAGGAGCGTCCAGGGTGCTAAGAGTCACGACCTAGGGTCAGAGGTCGGGCTTGCAGTTGAAAGAGCGACCGAGCGCACGGGGCAAGGGCTAGACCCCTCTGACCCCCAGAAAGGGGGGAGGTAGAGTTTGGTAACAAAGGGTAGCCACGTGGTCCTGCCAATGAGGAGGAGGAAAAAGGTCCGGTTGACCACTGAATGCGCTTCATTAGGCTCAACATAAACTTGTAGGTCGTTATAGCCATTGAGAATCGGGAGCCAACGGTTTCGAACTGCTTCGACAATCAAAGAGTTTTGCCTTTGGTCTCGGGAACTTTCATCGATTCAATGGTGTGGAACCTTTTTTCTCACTTCTGTCGATGCTGATGGGAAACTTGCGTGGACAAAAACCAAAAGCCAACAGTTGCTGATTGGTGGTTACAAAACCACGCTTGGTCGACCAAGGACTGGGCACAACATTATTATCAGTGGCCCTCAGTTGGTCACATTTGTGCGGATTGAATTGAGGAACTGTTTGAAACGTTGTGATAAATGGCACTTCTATTTAGGGCTTTTTGTTTCACCACTTTAGCGCTTTCTACTCCGAATTGTTCACCGAAGCAGCTGCACTTACCTGTTATGAAATGTTGAACCCTCAAGAAAAATGGGGGGTAAGAAAGCGAAGTGAGGTACTAGGCTTATAAACGCTGAAGCAATTTGTGATGAACTGTTTAATATGTTTAAATATATTATAGATTACTTTGCAGGACGTGCAAACTTTACAAGGTGATGCTTATCATAATGAAGTCAAAGTTCTATGCGCGTTTCTTCAAAGTTTGTAGATATCAACAACTTTGAGATTAAAAAAAAAAATTCAATTGAATGAAGAGCTGTTTTTTCTCGCTTTTAACAGCTCAACGAGTATAATACGGAATTGAAGGGCCTGGTGTATAAGGGTGTTAAATAACATTTTCTGTAAATTCGAGGAAAACGCGTATAAAAATCTGAACTTGCATTGCTCCGTCTATGGGCTACTTCACAATTCTTGCATTAATATATCTTTGCACATACCGGTATTGTCGTTTTGCTCAAATTATGTGCTAGAAATGTCGAATTTCACTTAGCACATTTGGAAATGCTCCAAGGTGATTTTTGACAATGTTACTCTATTACACTAGGCACCTTCAATTATTTACACTCTTAAATCAAAAATAATATTACCAATTGGTAATTTTTTAGTGAACGTTAAATTTTCATGTCACTCGGGACAAATTTTTAATTTTTTAAGATATATCTTACATTTTGTACCGGGAAATAATTCAGTACATGAACTCTTTAAGCGTTGGTTATTATTTTTACAGTTATCTAATGGATACAAAGAGTATGACACTGTGTAAAAGTGGCGCCTTTGAACTACCGTATCTATTGATTTATTGAATTGGTGTGTTTGTTAGATGTGACCAAAAATGCTATACTTTTGCTACCGAAGAAGTGCGAGACCCCATTTAACTATGGGCACATGAATTGGAAATTGAATAGATAACATGTTTCCCATTTAAAATCTCGAGGCGGGAGGACCAGTCCCGTAGAAAAGAACAGACAACTAAAGCGCGGTTTCTTGATTTAGTAGAGTTTACCGCACTATCTCTTGTCGCTTCTTCTTCCATATTATTCTTACGTGGACCCGACATGCATGACCCGTACTTATGGCTTGCTTTAATCGACGTGAAAAAAGACCTGTTTTTGCCCCCTGGCAACCCCCATATTGTACCCGTGTTGGATCGTATCTGGATCTGTCACGCTGGGCTATATGGGCTACCCAAGGTGTCGTGACCTACGACCCTCCCTTCTCCAGGTGATTCGAGTAGGACAATCGCCATTGACCCCTGGCAAAGCAACAGTGGGCTTCAAAAACACGCCCTATTGGACGTGCTGCTACGTTTGGTAACCTGTTCGCCAAATAACGTAACCCAGAGGAAAATCATTCAGGAAAATGCTACTATCAACCGCTTACCACTGTACGCAGTATGACAAACATGCACTGATGTCCTTGCGTCTTTTGTCACATCGCTTTCGTCACTATAATCACGAGATAGCAAAATTATTGTACCCATTGTGTAATTTTTTGCCAATGAAAAACAATTATTTGGAAATATTTATAATACATGTATGAATAAAGGTATGAATAAAGACTCGATTTATCAATTCTCTACTACAGCCTACAGGGTTATTTATAATTCCGTGGCGTATTACAAAAGTCACCACTTCGTAACTACTGTACTTAACAAATTTTCAATTGTATTACATTGAAGAAAAGCTACACTCAAGGATTTTTTTATGAGTTATTTCATAAAAGTTCAATATGTCCAAATTTGCTGATGCGGGAGACATGTACACGATATTCTACTTCGTCACATACACGTGTAATCATGTCACAGTTTATTAGTGTCACGGCTTCGCAGATATTCTTGATGGAGAGTGGAAGTGTAAATGCATTACACAAACATTACCCTTGATGAATCGCTACAAGCAAAATTCGCATTTGGAGTTAAATCGGTGACCACATTAACGAGACATCAACGTTACATTTGAGGTTTTGATAAAGAAAAATTCAATCACATTAGTTTGTATCAATTTTGTCCTCTGCAGTGACTTCTATGAGATGTACATCCGAAATATATATATAAAATTATATAAAAATCAGGGGGGAGGTTGTCTCTCATCATATTTGACGATTTATGTACTCGAAATATTTTTTAATCGTTGACTTTCAAATTATGATGGTTTTTCTTTTACAACATTCTCTTCTCGTAATTCAAATTCGCAGGTAAAAACTAATTTTGTGCGAATAAGCCTCTTTTTCTTATTAGACTTCTCTTTGATCAGGATACATCTGTAGGTGACTATTGCTTTTTATTCCCATTCTTCCAACCCTTCAGTCACATGATATTTCTCAGCAGACCCCTTTAACTGTCGAGACGCAATAGTCTTGCAAATCCACAGGAAATGAGAGCAGAAGAGGTGAAATGGCAAACTAGACGAGACACGAGCCACCATTGACACTCCCCCATGGTGAAACCAATTGCGACCTTTTTCCGCTGGGTACAAAGGATTGGGGACCTTTGTCAACCCGTTTCCTCCTACGGTAGAGCAAATGGCAGCACGGTTATTGATCGTTTTCATTTGCCAGAAATAAGCCTTGAGCTTAGAGAACTGAAATTGGGATCACCTTCACTAAAAGTAAAACTTGACGTTGGGAAAGATGTTTCTCACACAGGCTTGCTTAATCTTGCTAACAAAGGCCGTTCATATAGTATTCCGTCTTAACAGCTCAATGTAATCTCTATTTATTCTTTTACAATGTAGTTGAATCCAATATCTAAATATACATGATTTTAGTTTACACTAGTACAACAAATAAGTTTGTATTTAGAGGTCAATACAAAGAGCTTGTGGGCAAAATTGTTGTCGATAGCTATATTTTGAGCTAAAGTTAAAAATGTGAAAACATTTGTTACATTTGTCACACAAAATTTATGTCGCTTTTGTTCTCCGACAAGAAAAGTTTTTAGGAGCTCAAAAATAACACATTTCTTAAAAAACGGCGTCTTCAGCTCAAGTCTTTCTGGAAATTATTGATGTGTGACCAGCTTCTTTTGTTGGGTAGGATGTGGATCAATTTTTAATGCCTCGCAGATAATCCTAAACACTATTTGTGGTTCATATAAATAAATATTCGTTATCGGCTTCCAGACACTTCCTCCGTTTCTTCATTCTCTTTGGTTATCGTTTTCTCTGGCCAAAGGCCCCCTGCTGTTTAACTTCCACGTAGAACAATTGGTAGGTCCAGTCACCAACGGACGAGCCAAATGACTTCAATTGATCACCAATCTTTTATGGCAACATACACACCAACCATTCGATGTACTACCCTATTACAACGAATTCTTCGATTGGCCACCATCTAGTACCAGCGAGACCGTCTTGAAAACATGGTTGTGGCAAGGTCGCGAGTTTTCGGTACATGGTGTTTAAACTTCCTTTGGAACATTCAAGCACTTTTAAGGATTGAATCGGGTCAGTTTGTAAACGAGTGTGTTTGTGTTCGATCACCGATAGACGCTCGTCTATTGGCTGTTCATGATTCAAAAGAAGGGTTTTTCCCACGAGAGCTCGATTCTTTGCCAAACGTCCAATAAGAAGACTGCGAATGCGACAACTCCCCCTACGTGTGTCTATCTACCCTCCAGGACATATATATTGCCAAACCCCCTTTCATCGAAGCAGAACTATTTCGTCTAAAAGGGGTCATCACGTAGCCTCGTCCTATCCTTATCCCTCCCAGAACCCTCCTCTTCTCTGTGTAGAATGTATACATATTCCCTATGTTGGTTTTGTCTCTACAGAAATAGAGCGGACCTGGCGGTTTTATGTCTCTTTGTTCTTCAATGGTGCTGGGACAATCCATCACTCTTTAATAATGCTTGTAGACAAACTGTGTGGTTTTCCACAATTGATGATGCTTTAATTGTGGCTCCAATTGGATGATGGCTTTAGATAAATTCACACTGAAGGAAATGAAAAATAACGAAGAATCAAATCTGAATTGTAACTTGTATAGTAACGCTATGCTATATGTAGTTTTGGGAGTATTAATGTTCTTCGAGCTCTTCTTAAAAACACGGTAACGTGAAATCGATACAAAAACCGATTACCAATTTCGACCGTCAAGTTTAAAGTGGATTAAATTTAGATATTGATTTAAACGTTTTCCGGATTTTTTTTCTGCTGTTGCACTATTATCTTTATCTGTATACTGTTCACGTCTGAGGCTTATGCGACTACAATAGCAGTTTCACACTTCGTTCTCGCTATGGAGTCTAAAAATATAGATAACAAATATGACTTTTTCTATTCTCCATTTTTCCTTTTTTGTTTTTTACAATATCAATAAATACTCATTTTAAAAAAGTTAGTTTACGTGAAATTTTGTTTTGCATAGGTTATGTAGTACTACCACATTTTCCGTCAATTGTTTATCATCAGTGAAAATATGGAATTTAATATTTGCCACACAAATTTTCAACTCTTTTAGTTTATTTTCACATAGTTTCGTTCTTTATCTTGCTCATACCATTGTTTAAATTTCAAATATATTATTTATTAATTGAAAAATATAATTGTGACAAAGGTAGGTATAAACTGATATCAACACAGACAACTAAATGACATCAATATGATGCTGGGGTCCACCGTTCTTTTGAAACAGTCTTCGCGTGATCATTGTTAACTTGCAACATAATCATTTTTTAAATCAAACTGTAAGCATAAACACGAGCGTGGCTATTGTTGATTCCAACATTCGTTACAGACTGCGTGACGGAATATGCATTTCGTATGTTTACTTACATCATACAGCTTAATGCCTAAATGTTCAGTGAATCTTGACATCAGTATACACATTACTTCACAAAAAAATTTCGACATTACACGTTTCAATGAAAAGTCTTTGGGATTTTTTTTTTACACGAGTAATTTTTGCGAAACTTGTGTGAAAATGTCAACTGCATTGAACATTTACGTTTTTCAAACCAATGAACAGAGTAAAAAAAAAAATCACATATGAATTTATCATTGTCGCTATCATAGGAACTGAAACTGGTAGTGGGTATTGCTTCGTTTAGATTGGTGTAAAGCTGTCATTAACGCCATTAACTGATATAGTTGACTTGCGAATGATTTAGAGTGCAATTATTTAAAAATCTCTCTCCGCGACGCCGTAACAAAAGGCCATCATTTTTAGAAAGCTATCCTCACGCTTTTCGGACCTCAAAGTTCTTGTTCACAGCCCTACTTTTTTGTGTCTGGTGTCCCGTATTTTACGATGCCCTACAGGTCACGGGGAACCTATAAGTCACGTGCGTTGGCGACTATTGATGCCCCCCCAGCAGCTATTCATGAAGAGCCTCATTGCAAATTCAACGTTTCAATTTTGCAAAAATAAAATAAAAAAAAGGAGAAGAGGGGGATGAAGAAAACTGCCCACGTCCACTGTACAGGCCTACTCTTAGTACGACTAGGGGTATATATAGCTATATACGTGGGTGAGGGGGTAAAAGAGAGAGAGATAGGGATCCCCGAATGGACCCGGGAAAGGAAGGGGCAGATGGACCACAATGGACGCTCGTGGGAGGAAGGGCTCGTAAATTTGGGTCCTGGCCATTGATGTTTCAATTTTTGCATTTTTCCTCTCCCTCCTTGGAATAGTTTATTACTTTAAATCGAGACCAGGAGGTGTACGAGCTAACATCATTTTTCAGAATGAGAATTCGATTTTTAGAGCGGGCCAAACTATTAGACTACGTCTTGCTCTGTTGGAGTTTTTTGTATCCCCTTTTTCTTCCATATAGATATAAAGAACCATCAAGTATGATATTGATCTGGTCAATATTAAGCATGCAGAAAATAATTTCACTTCACTTATATTTGGGTGAAGTTGCCATTATTTTTTGTTTGCATCCTTTATATGGAAAAAAAACGAAAAAAAATGTCGAACTATGATAATACAGTCGAGAAATTTTATTTTTTTAACTTATATGTATTTTTATATATATTCGAATAAAAATCAATGATCTAAGTTAGAAATGTCATGTTTAAGTATACGTACAGACCTAAGAAACGTTCTGAACATAGTCAAAGTGTTACAAACGTAGATCACCATTGAGGAATTGGATGGAATAACGGCTTGACTAAAAAAAAATGTAATTTTGGGAAAAAGGCAAAAACTTCTGGAACTTTCAAATTTAAGATTGAAAAAATCCTGTCAACTGTATATTTATAGAAGGAAAATGAACAGGTTTTGCAAAACAATCTTATTAACTTTAGTTGACAGGCCTCAAGTTACGGGCTAATCTGAAAATTCAATTACGCGGTTAATCCGAATATCGTTCAATAAATGCATTTCACATCGTTTTTCTAAACATTAGTATGTTTTCATTGTTTGGATGGGAAACAACGAGCGAGCGAAACGATCAGGAAATGAAGCGACAACAAGAAAGAAATCACAAATTTTTTTAAAGATTTACAATAGTCGCGTTCTACATTTTTGCTGTAAAAAGTTTCAAAGTGCAAATTATAGGCAACCCAATGTCTTTATACTATAGACTGGTCTAAAACGATTCAATAGATCAATAGATGCATTTTAAGGAATAACGACGTAGGCGTATTTACGCCGTTTTTCCATCCAATTTCTCAATTATAAGAGATCGAAATGTTTATTGAACAATACTTGATCAATTTTTTTTTAGCATATATCGATTTGTTTTATATCTGTTAAAAACTTTAGTGGATGGAATTTAAATTCTTGTGTATTGATAACTAATCATCTATCGAAGTATTTCTATAAACTAAAAAATAAAATTTAAAAATTGTTTAAAATAGAACCTTTTTCTTATCGTAACCTCGTTATGTATCATGTACATAACGAGTGTAGGTGATGTACACTCATGTCTCTACTGTATGTGTTACATTGTAAATGAATTATGAATGATATTGCAACGAGAGAGAAAACCAGTGCATGATTGACAATGTGTTATTTTTTATACTTCACTGTCCTATCTACCGTGTTGACATAAGGGACAACACTTCAATGTGACAGTAATGGCGGAAATTTTCGTTAACTTTTTCTTTTTATATATTTTCAATTCTTTTCTAATAGAAAAAAATGAGAAGGAGGCGGATTGTAAAATGCAGTTATTGAAACCACCAGGTGACAGAATACAGTATCAAGGGGTGGGATAAAAATAGGGATAAAAGCGCTAGAAGGGGCACGTGCTGACCTTACTTCGGGTTGCTTTTAAGGTTTGTCATGAGAACCCGCCCCTTTAAAAAAAAGACGCTAATTCTCACTAATGGGCTCTGCATTTTATGAATGAGAAAAACTACCAGTTCTATTTTTCCCCTTCGAACAGAAATTTTGGACGATTTATAAAAAAAGAAAAAAGTTGGAGACTAATAATTGGTTTCGAAAACGAAAGAATATTATAAAATAGGCAAAATGCACGTTTTACACTCTTTGAGAGGATGGATTGGGGTGACAGCTGCTTTCCCCTCGGTTTTTCAAAAATGAGGAGGGGGGCGAAATTATTAAAAAGAAGGGAAACAACGAAGATGGGTCCACCACTCATGGCTGGATGGACGTGTTTTGAACGTGATGGACTTTTTATCTCTCAGCTTTGATGGTGTTGTCATTCAGAAAACTCAATGTTTTGGTTAGAATTACGACCAGCGTTGGTTGGCTCATCTTTCACATTGTTTTCTTTCGTCTTTACTCCATTCGACCATCTGGAACAACTTTAAATGAAGTTTTAAACGGTGTTTAGTGAAATGTTTGTTTTCACATTGTCTACTACACTCTGTTTCTATCAAAATTGGAAAACATCACAAGGGTTGCGTAGCATGAAGATCTACAACTATATGTTTTGTGGCACCGTGTTTAATACATTGTAACATTTTTTTCAGCGTTCGTGACACCATGAGTCTGTGTCAATAACGTTAGAAAGTGTTTTGAAGTTTTCTATAGTGTACTATACTGAAACAGCGGTGGTGTATAGCTATTTTAGACTCTTTATATTCGCTTCACTTGTGAGTTTGTGAGTGAGCGAGCTGGAAATTGAACGTATTGAACTGCCATCTACAGTCGTTTATACTGTATAGTTTAATGTACCAAAAAAGGCGCAGAACCGCATAAAAAACCGCAAAAGTGAAAAACTCTCGTATACTCGTATAAATAAATACATCGAAAAGTACAGAAATCAAAAATGGAATTACTCAAAACGCGCATATATCAAATATCGAATTATTCAGCGATTCGGTAATTTGAATTCGCAAAAAATCGAAACGTGCAGAAATCAAAAGTGGAATTAACCTACTCAAAACACGCATAAATTGATTATCGAATTTTTTATGTACTCCAAGATTGCATAAAAAATCAATTCGCATAAATCGAAATGCAAAAATTGCAGAAATCAGAAAAGCAAAAATAAAAAATATATTGTTTGCATTATGTATGTACACACGGTATATCTATGAAAGTAAGCTATATGAAGAATATGCTTAAAATGCATTGTTAATGTAGGCTACTTGTTTTATATACAGGATATATATAATGAATTAAACCGTCGCTTAGTGAGGTCAACGGATAACGACTAATTCGTGTAACGACCTGATCTCCATTGGTCATTTTGTATTCGTGTACCGTCTAAATTTTGTGTTGCGACGGCTTTTTAATGATTACTGCTCCTAAATTGTATGTATTGCATATTGTTTGAAATTTAACCATTTAAGTTAACTGTATGAGAAACATTTTATAAATATTTTCTTAGTCGTTCGTCTTAGTTCAAGTAAACATTTATTGTTATACATACGGTGTTTGTATATTAAAAATTTCAAGCATCGGTACTTATGAACTTTGTTATTGATTTGGTTCCTAGAACCAATTGCTTAGTTGTCATGATTAAATTTTAAGGTATCATCGTATAGTGACCCTTTCATGTTGCGACGATCATTCTGAAACGGATTATCGTCGTTACACGGGGAATCACTGTAGTTTATTTTTATTTGTTTCAAATATAGTGGCCTATCTAACATACTTTTTTATTGTCTTTCAGGAGTAGTATCTTGGTCAGTCAGCACTTTGGACAGAAGAAGCTTTTGTCGATTTCATATCGTTGTCTTTGTCGATAAACAACGGTTGAAACACCATTGAAAAACGTCTAAATGTAAGTGATTGATTTCGTATGTTTTTTATTGCTTTGTATTATTACAGTGAACAGTGCATAATGTACTGTGCATTATTTTATGCAATGTTGTAAGTTAGACTAACTTACATACATTGAATAACATTGTTAATCAAATATCAAAGTTACCTGTATAAGTACTTCAACTAAACTGTGGTGTTGTAATATACCTTAGTTTTAGCTGAATTTTGTAGGACGACAGAAAGTAAATGGTTAGTATAGTATTGGTTAGTTTGCTGGGATTGTGATCTCAATTTATATGACAGGTTCATATAGTTGTAAAACCGTGGGTTATACAAATTTATAGGCCTAGATTTGAACGTTTTTGTCACAAGTCATTCACGATTGGTCGTTACATTTTTCCAAGCTGTACAATCCGTTTAAACAAGACAACATTATTGTTCGTCCATGACTCAACATCGTCCATAAAAGAACAGCGGTAATGTGAGATGAGATTAGGATATGTATTCCCAGCAAAAACTTGGGAGGCGTAAAAAGCAAGTTTTTTTATGCATTTGGGTTATAGAAGGGGTAAATCGTGTGACATGGGGGGAGCTAAAGGGGTTTTATTTCGAGGAAATAGGAACCGGTCTAGGGGCTAGAAGAGTAAAAGATAAAAAAAAAATATAAGGGGGAGAAAGTTGAGATATTGGATCTGAGGTAGTATGGTTTGGATCAATCCTATTCAAAAAAGAAAGGGTTTTTCTTGTTGCAAGGATTGCGTGCTAGGGAAAGGGTTGACTTTATCCCTTTGCCCTCAATAATAACCCCTTGTGATTATGATAAGCCATACGTACAGTTTGTTGTTTTCTTCTAAGGCTGTGCGAGTTGACGATATTTTTTGGAAATGTTTCATACAGTAAGTACAATAACCGTGATGAATGTTAGAAAATTGTAAACTTTTGTACGATTTTAGATATTTATAGGTTTTTCTTATGTAAAAGTTTTTTCGGATTCTTATGAATGGTTTGTTTTATAATCCGAATCAGTTGTTTAACCTTACCTAGGTTTTTCAAACGAAAATTTTTTTAATGCCATTAAGTATAACTTAATTTTATAATTGAGAGTGAAGAAATGTATAATGGTAGATCTAAATAATACTTTTCTTAGATAATTTTTTACCTCTATTTGTGGTAGAGGTCATCATCACAATATCACTCGTATGGTAATAAAAATACTCTACAGGTAGGCTACTTAACAGTTTTGATATACTGTCAAATTATATATTACATGATACCTACAATGTTGATTCTTGAATAGGCTTACACATGTACTGTATGCATAAGTATTGCTGCATTATAATACGAGTTATCATTTTATCTTTACTTTATTGATATATTTTATTGACGACACGGTGTATTGAAAAACGTTTTCTTAAAAATCACAATTTACATAGATTAATCTTGAAGAACGGTACTCACATTTATATTATAAAAAAAAAAATCAAAATGTGACAGTTCGTTATTGTAAACTAATTGTTTATAAGCTGTTTCCCTTATGGTGGTTCAAGTATACATATCTCGTAAAAGATTTCTGTGTTTTAGATATTTTGCATCGTTTGTTTGGGTTTTGAGAGTACGGTACCCCATAGATTCGGTATCACTGAGCAAATGGCAAGAGTGGGGGTAATTCTTGTGTTGAGGGTGGATGGGTGGGTGGAAGGCAGAGGAGGACGCTGTTACCATAGAAACCACTGACCAGGGTACCCGTGGCTTCAGTTCGGAATGTGTGGTAGCGCATTTCAATCGCCACAACTGGCCCAGGTGGAAGGCACCAACCAACACCAAAGGTCTACTACTGCTAGTACTGTGTTCACCAATAATCCAAATACGCCTTTAGGCTACCGATTTGCTTATTAAGAAAAAACGTTCGAGGTAAGATGACCAAAAAAGAGTGGTTTTTCTTTTAGTTCACATCAATTCAAATCGCACCAATTTTCAGATGTCACAAGTTACGTTTAGTTTTTCATTGTAGTGACATTTTGTTCGGCTGTAATTATAATCGCGAAAGTGTTCCGTTTGTTGGATATGGTACTCTTAAATATATGTATTTGTATATTTCCTATATTCTCGTTGTAACAAGTTTATTTTATTATTTGTTTAAGTGGGTTTTAATTTCACTGATACAAAATTTGTTTTTCTGAATATGTACAACTATGTGGATTGTTGAAATGTAGACATTTATTTTATTTTAATTTTATGATCATATGAGAACGACCTAGGTGTGTTAAAATTTGATTATTAACCGCAATCCTTGTTTCACGGGTATACAATTTTTATGTTTTAATTTTATACTAATTGTAATATATTTATACAATTCTTTGTACTATATATTCCGATTAGTCTACAGTAAGTGATTTGTTTTCGCGTAAGAATAACATTCGACATCCCTGAAGGATTTCACAGCGTGTGCTTATGTGTGTGGTGTGCTTGTTACCCCTTGGTGTGGCCACGTGCCCTATGTCACTCACAGGTGTGAAGTGTAGGCTGGATCTCACCTGGGGCAGTTGTTGCTAGGCAGTCAATCACGGAGAAAGCAAAGAGCAGCCTCTTGTTAGCTCAAAGATTCGCACCTTTCAGCATTGACGTTTCTTCAAGTGAACTTAAGTCTCGAAGTCAACGAGGAAACAACAGCTAATTGTATGGTCATAATCCAAAGGTTGTGTCGAGCTTATGAACCGTGTTTAAATTATACGATCATTGTTTTTCGACGATTGTTTGACGACTGTAATGCGAGCCCGAAACGGAAATTAGTGCAATTTCCTTTCATTGTATGCCAATGTGGCATTTCTGATTTTCTGGCAATGAACCACGAATAAAGGTGGGACGTAAACAACAAATCATTCGCTGAAAATTGAATATCCAGATGGTATTATAGAAATAGAATATTCAGTCGTTGTTGTTGTTGTTGTTAATAGAATACTGTGTGTTGGTACTACGGTTGTTCGAATGAAGTCGGATCACCCTGCAGAGTTGTTGGCAGGCATTCGCTTCAGCAACCTGTCAAAACGAAACGCTTGATTGGCAGCTGGCAGCAGACTGTGGACACGGGGTTTCTACTCAACACCAACTACATGCTGTTAGCAATTGTACCCAAATTCAAACCGTTTAGTTTGGAAAGAATTGTGTTGTCTAATGAAAATGATTCTTTCGAAAGAGAACACAGATCTCAGGTTGTCACTTTATCACAATTGTGTGTTTTTTTTAGCATTGGAAGTGCAATGTCTAGATATGCTAGAGTATCTAGTAATGCGTATATTTAGGATGGATGAACTATTGAAGGTTTATTAAGCTTATTCTTGGGATTATTTGTTTTTTTTTTTGTACGATTGTAAGAGTATTGTAAGTATTTTTGACGTCTTTTTTTTGTGACTTTTTTGCCTACAATTTTTTGTACATCGGGAGTTTCTGAAGTTACTCGGAACAAGAAGCAATGACGTGATGACGAGTCTTCAGTACCGTAGTCGCTGAATGTCCAGTCTCCTTTTGACTTCAGTGGTTCTCTTGAGCTGATCACTGCGGTATAGATTCCGAGTACTAGACCTAGAACTGGTTACATTAAATCAATCATTAGTCAATATTCCATCACTGTGTATGATAAAGTGGTGTGTGTACGTCTAAGAGACATCGGTGAAGATTTCGAGTTGGTAGTTACGCAAAAATCAGAGCTTGTTCAGAATATAGCAAGTTCTTTTGCAGAGACATTCCTGATTGGAACATGGCTGGAAAAAAGTAAGAGAGATCTATTTTGCTGATGGTGCTATCGGGCGAGATATGCCTGGGAAGAGGGAATATGGGATAGTAGATCAGAGTCCGAGAGGCTTAAATTTCGTTCACCCGATCATGTCAATCAAGGATCTGGGTGGTAAAGGTACTCCGTGGGATGAAGATAAAAAACATGGGCGACCACATGTTGAGGGGGTTGCTACCAAGGCAGGGGTTGTAATCTAAACAGGCCTCATTTTTTCTCCTCCTCGTTCTTCTCAAAAGGCTTTTATCAGAAGTGGAAAGCCGAAGAAAAAAAGGAAGGGGATAATTTTCATGAGGTTGCACTCAATTGACTTTGGGGGAAGGGTTGGTTGCGTGTAAGGGTAATTGAAGTGGTGAGGATTTGTCGCCTGCGTTGTGTTGGTGGGGGTAAAGTGAGATTTGTCATCTCTACCCCTATACTATTCGGGACACAAAATCTACTACCCACCCCGTCCGTGGGCGAGAACCCCTTTTTTTAGGCATTTTTATGTGGGGGAAAGGGTGCCTCAAGATTCGAACGTAATCTACAGTGTGTGTCTGCCGTGGGTGCCTACAGAAATAGGGGAGGTGTGTTTGATCCCACTTTTACTACTCTGGATTATTTTTACCCTCTCCGTGGGTGGGGGACGAAAGGTGGTCTCATTTTTTAGGCTTAAAGGGGTGTGGAACGCCTGTACGGAAATGATCCGTGTAGAGGCGGCTGGGGGGAAAGGATTCATTGGACAAACCCCTCTGATATCTAATCTCCCCCCCCACCCTCCGTACAAAAAATTGAGGAGCCTCCACTACTCTTCAAGATTTTCTCTAAATCTACTCTAAATTACGAGTGGGTACTTATTTTATTTTTGTTACCAAGGTTCAATCGAAATTGCTTAAACTATTACATCAGTAGAGGATAACTTGTACAGTATTAATAGTTGGAACATTAATCCAGTTTGACATTTTGAATTTTACTTTAACGAAACATTTCTTCATTTCTACGCTTGTTACAGGAAGTTTTTAAAGTGTGTACTGATCTTTGTTTAGAGACGAAATTTTGTTTCAGAAAAAGTAAACAATGCCCCGAGTCTCAAGTATTACCACAATTAATATATTCTTGGTGATATTATTCATATTAAATTAAATAATGATAATTCTAAACTTTTAGACAACTAAATTTTTAGTTTCTTTTTCGGTTAGATTGATACCAGAAATAGATGGCTTATTGATATGTATTATCACTCATTGTGAACGGTGCTATTTATTTCGTAATGTTATTTTAAAAGTTGTAGCTCTTTAAGTATTTTTCATTTTATTTATATTGAATTGTTAACTCATTTAGATTTTATTTGTATATATACGGTATTATTACGTCTCCTGTAATTTGTCGTCTCAACGGGACGAAACATAATAAAATACAAAAATACAAAATATATCGTTATAAGTATTACATATAGGGTTGGTTTTTTTATGGTAGAAGGGGTTGTTACAGTGAGGTTTGGGTATTGAAAAGGGGTGAGAGGGTTTGAAAGGATTAAATGGACGAATTCGCATAAAAATCTTGTGACACTCATAGAGGGATAGGGGAATGATTTTGGAGTGAGATATATACAGTATATATAAAAAAAAAGGGTGAAAAAAACCGACAAGGTTTGTTTGAGATAGAAGGGCCTCTTGAATGAATTGGTTGTGGTTAATGGAAAGTAATCTCTTGTTGCAGGAAGGAGAGGGGTAGATGAATATGACGGTTCATGATTATAGGTCAGACCACCATGGATGAAAGAATTACTCATCGGTTTTTATGTCATTCCCTATATTTTCAAGGAGGCTCAATGTTCAGATACGACTATTGAACGTAGGCCTATATACATAAAATTGCATACCGACCTTTGTGGTCAAAGTTGACATTGTTCACCTATAATATACTAATACTTTAAAATTACGAGTAGGAATTAAAATACCTAACAAGAACACACAATCCGACCGAAGAAATGATTCCAGTTTTTACAGACGACGACTACTCGTTCATTTGCTGTATAAGCGTCAAACCGTTATTTTGTTATACATTGATAATAGTGGTGTAAAAGAGTAACAACACTTTGAAAGCAAAGAGTCTAGGACGCTGTCGGCAGCTGTTGCTTCTTTTACCCCCTCCTTTTTTTTATTTGAGGAGGCGTGTCGGTGACGCAAAAGCTAGCATTTACGTATGCGCATTATAAAGGGGGGTATTACTAGCAGGTTGCGAGGATTTGTCATCACCGTTTTTGAATCGTCATTCTTGTTTCAATGAAGAAGGGGTTGAGGGGGGTTTCACTAGCCCTTGGCGTGGGCCTTATTCAAGGCCACTGGGTCAGCCTATAGATCGTTGAGAAAGGGGCGGAGCCGTGCTGGGGAATCCTATTGTACTGACCAAGAAAAGGGTTAAGAAAATGGATAAGGGGGGTGGGGGAGAAGAAGACAGGAGTAGTGCCCCCGTTGTAGCGGTTTCACCACCTGGGGGTTAGCGGTTACTCTTCTAAGGCGCTTTCTTGTTGTGAGGTCATGTTTTTGCTTCGTCATCTCACCTGTGTTACCGATACATGTTGCATGTTATTAGGCTGTAAAAGAGTCGCCAGCCCCTAGTACGATTGTAAAGGGCTTGACTGATGCAGAACTTTGAACCGATTACCAAGTTGAACGCTGCAAAAAGAGATACGATATTCTAAAGGTGTTAGCTTTTGGTATTTTTACTTCACGCACGTTGTAATTTTCACGAAAACTTGTATAAGAAATACCAAAAAAAAATACAGACTACGGTACAAAAAGAGTACAAATACTGTATGTAACCGTTATAGTCGTAACAAGCGATGTAGTAGCCCATACAAAAGGCACATTCTCCCCCTCGATTTTTTTTCCTGCTTTTGAGTTCTAAAAAAAGTGAGATCAGTTCGCAGTGGTTTGTATGCAAAATGAGCAGTCGCGTCTGCACCTGGTAGTTTTTTTTTTCACTCTCCTTAAAAGTGTGACCCCTTGTATGGTGGACTCGAGTTTTCCCATTGTGCGTAACATGAATCATTTTGCCTCGGCTATAAAATCTCGCTCCGAAAATAGCAAATCCATTGAATGTGGCTGTGGAGCAGTTGAGACAGTTTGGTGCCAAACTAAACGTTTACAACATTTTATACCCAGCGAACATTAGCAACGATCGAATGGTCGTAAAAATATCGATATATTACTGTATACAGTATTCACGCGTGTTTGTATATGTGTGTATATAAAAACTGTATATTACACTGTATATGTGTACAGTATATAGATACGATATATACTGTAGGTAGGTGGTATGTATTTGGTTTTTCACAAGGGCACCGACTCGCAATACGGCTGTGTCATTTGGCCCTCAGACTTTATTAAGTCGGAAAGTACAGGAATGATGATGACGTGAAAATGATGAAGATAGAATAGGGTTTCATGAAGCAAGAAAAACGGGAAAACCCCGAGAAAATCTGTCCTCCGTGGCAGGTTTTTTTGGGATTCTCCTATTTTCTTCTGCTATACTGGTACTGTATATGTTTATACAGTTTATGTGTCTATTTACATACATATTTAGTATGTATATATGTATACGTGTGTGCCTATACACGTAAACAAACATATGTATACGCATGTAAAGACACACCCCGCTAATATCAGACCACCGCCGAAAATTGAAAACCGTTAAGCAAAAATACTTTGCTTAACCGATAAGCTAAGCAAAGTATTTGGTACTTTTTTGTTATAGCCAGGCCCAGTCTGATGTTGCTATTTGCTGTACTTAATTATGGGTTTATTGTGCAGGGTAGGTTAGGAAAACAAAACAATATAATACGTTTCATACGTTTCTTTGTTTTTCCTAAACTAACCTGCAAAATAAACCCATAATTAACTACAAGCAAATAACATCAGATTGGACCTGGCTATAACAGGAAAGTACCAAGTATTTTATTCACTTCACAGTGCGTATGAAAACCTAAAAAAAATGTTCACACTAGCATTTATCACGTGCGCAATAACGCTAGGCGTATAAAAATGCTGAAGAAAAGCAAAAATCAATGAATTCATAAACTTAAAACATTGCCGCCGCAAAACCGCCTTATTAACGGATCCAACACCTAAAAATGGTAAGCGCTATAAAGCATCCGTATACTGATGTATTTACGTATACTACTGTATATGTAAATATCATCCAGTGAAATTTGTTTTCTTGTTTTGTTACTAAAAACACGAATACAACACGCTATTTGTTTTTTTAAATTTCACTTTTATATACAAAAGTTGAAAATTATAACTATGAGAACTAGTCTGGTAAACTGCGTTTAGTTATGCCAAAAAGTTAGGGTGAAAATAGGGAGTTTCATTTTTTTTTTTTTTTTGAATTTTGAAGTTAAACTTGGTGGCCCCTGAATATAAAAGAAGTAAATTTTACAATTTTTCGGATTTCTTATTTACGATATATATACCATTGTAAGGGTTTGACATTTTTTCCCTTTTTCCCCTCGTATATCAACTTTTTTTTCCTAGCTTTCGATCGTTTTTCCATAGAAAGGTGAATTGAAGGAGAAAAAAAACATCTGTTGTAGGGTGATGGTGGGGGAGGGGGGGGATGAGGTTCCTTCATCTGCATCTGAATTAGACGGTGGTGGTGGCGGCTAATACTACTTGGTGAAAACGAATTTCCAAAATTCTGGAATCTATAACGCAAAATCGTAGGCCAATTGGGAACCATTAAGCATTTTCGTGATGTCATTTTTGTTTCACTTTTCTGCCCAGGGAACGGTAGACAGATGGCTATCGAAACTAATAGAGCGCTGTGCTGCCGTCAATTTTCAGCGAAATGTCACATTTTGTTGGGGTGCTGTAAAAAATTACTCGCGTCGTTTTAATGCTCGTGCTGTGTTATGATTGGTTTCACGACTTTGCCGAGGTCCAGTTTTTATGATTTGATTCTAGGTTGTTTTTGTTGGAAATTGTTTTTGTTTTTTTCAGTCTAATAATGTGAAAATTGGCTGGTTGCTGAAATTAAAACATATGTTTGTTTCTTTGGAGTAAGGTAAAAATGATTGATCAGGGTTAATAATTTATTAGTCTTTCGTTTGTGAAAATCGGTGACATGAAAAATGTTTAGTTGGTCACTCTTGTCACTACATCCAGTAACGTAAGTTTTGAGGAAAATCACGTATTGTTAGTATTAACCTTTTTTAAAATTGTTGGTTGTCATTTTATTAAAAAAAATATATAATAATAATTCAATGGATCCTATTTTTTTTTGAAAAGTTCAGTTAGGACGTGTGTCGCGGGGTTTCAAATTGGATTCAGTCATTGATGATTCAATGTCCGATTGGACGCTTGTAGATGGAGGGTGGGGGAAACGAAATAAGTGATATAAACGGGCCCCATTTTTGCAAGATATTGAGTCATGTGTTATAAATTTGAAAAATAAAAGGAAATTTAAATGCAGACGATGGTCAGGATTTTGATTGAAAAAGTAGATGCTGATCTATAGTATCATTTGCTTTTAATGTTTGCATTAGCGTTACAGATAACATGACAGAATGCTATAGGGCCTACGCGTTTTGTGTTGTTGTTAAATCGAAGTTATTCGTTTAATAAAGAGACATATAACACGGGAAACATGTTCCACAACTTGAAACTTGTTACTAAAGCTTGTTACTTGTCATCGAAACTTGTTAAAAGAAATTTGTTATAAACACATAGCTGGTGTGTTAGCGTTACAGATGGATATGACAAAACGCTATTGTCATTATTGAATTATAGTTATTTAAAAATTCAACTCTGTAGTTAAATATGTGACTTTTAGAAAATAATAAAAATTCCAATCTCGTCGAATTGTTGCAGCATCATGTTGAGGATAATTACACGTCATCACTCAGAGATTCGAAATAGGGTTGCAGCTTATTATCAATGCAAAGTAGTACTACAGCCATGTTTGGTCTGCAGTAGGTCATAGTATCTCAGTTGACAAAGTGCCTTTTATTATTATAAGTTTTTCACTGTCCCAAACCTCTTCGTCATCCAGCAGTTGTGTTGTGAGCTTTTGTATAGAAAAACCATGAGATTATGTTCTTTTGTCCTTAAAATTCATGGCCGTGGCAAATTTTGTTATGTCATGTCAGGTAGGGCTTTTTAACTCTTTGCTCGCGATATATTGAGTATTGTGTAGAATGTTGCTAAAGTAAACTCTGCCTACCCTGCGATGGTTCGAAGCGAGGGATAATGAAGTAAAGGATTGAATTCACTTGACAGGTAAAATTTAGTGCGAGTGAAGGGGTCACTTTGAATGGAAGTTGAAGCAAAATAGCCTTAACATCACAATGGACAGTTGACATTGCGGTAGTGCTAAATTATTTAAATTAGAAAAAAGTCGAGTCGTTGAGGTTATTTCCTTTTAGTTTTTTTATTATTATATATATATATTGATCAACTAACAAATAAATAATAAATGTTAGACCTTTTTATATATCTTTTCAGAAAGTCGCGGTGATCTATAGCTACTCTGCGTTTTTTTACGACATCTAAAGGAATAATAAACTTATTTTTACGACATCCTTTCTGAGAACTAATATTCTCCGCTGTGTCATCTATCATGTTTTTTTATACCGTATTTTTTTTTATATTCTATAAATATTTAAAGACAGGCAATTTATGTAATTAAAAGTTGATTGCATGTTTTTATACATGAAGTCGCCATAACAGTTTCTGAAAAGAATAGTAACAGTTGTGCGCGTGATGATGGGTGTATTTTCATTTAAACATTAATTTTGTACACTCATAGAAATTTAAATTTTTTGTTGTAACGATCATTAATCAAGGTCTAGGAGGGTTATGTTAAAAAAAGAAATTCTATTTTAAATCCCTCGAGTTGACAGCTGAGCCTAGGAAAAGTGGTGTGTAGACTCGATGATGTTAGCCACGAGAATAATTTTCCACAGAGTGGCCCTTTTTTCATGTACCCATGTTGGCATGTAATTGAGGGATTTACACCCGAATTTTACCCTTACCCTCTTTTCTTTTTACCATCGTGATGACGTTGCGTTTTTTGTTCCTCTGCGTGTCCCGTAACTAGAGAGCGTTTTACCAAAGGAGGTTTTTTGACTGTTCTATTTTCAACCACCAAAGTTACCACAACGCTTTATCATCTTTTCACTACCGATGACATTGTAAAGTTTGGTTTCTATTTTTTTTTTCTATAAGCTTATACTAAAGGTTGAGGTTTGATTTTTGTTAACTTAATTTGTGTATGCGAGTAGAGTGGTGTCTCTTCAATATGGTGCTTCGCTTTGCGGCGATTTTCAATGTATATTATATTAATTTTTTGGACACTTGCTGCGCTCTTTAGGCTGTTTTCTGGTGGCAGCGCATTCAGTTTACGCGCATACGTGCGTGATGTTGCTTCAATATTAAACGAATACTATATTTTATATAATACTAGTAGATATAGCCAGCGAATATACAGTACTGATACAATACTCATGATTTTCTAGGCCGTTATACGCATTGAAAAGTGGAAAAAGTTATTGTTTCGCTTTACGGCGGTGGTCTGATTTCTAACTCATGCTGTGAGTGTCTATACTTCATGCTGTATAGCATAAATGTTTTTTTACATTTTATAACTTGGTCAAAAATCGACTTCCTGAAACTTTTTTAAAAAAAAACTTTTTTTTTTAAAATTTTGCCAGCAGTTTATTTTTTAAGAATATTATTTAAGACAACATAACGCTCATTTAAACTGTTCAAATTGACTATTTATTTAAAAATCAAACAAATACATGTTTGGGATGTTTGTATACAATATTTTTTTTTAATGTTACTGTGTTATACTGTACATGTTGTTCACTAAGGTCTAAGCATTTGGATAATCGATGCAAATGTGATTCTTGGTGGAACTAAAGCAGAAACTTTAAAGTTTAAATATTGTTGTGCGTGTCAGACCCTCAGTGGCGCTGCAGTCATTCATTTTCCAAAATGGCGACTCTGAGCGACCAAACACAGGTGAAGAAGTAATGATTGGTGAACCAGTGCATGAGAAACACGTGGATTTTTTCGTTCACTTTTTCGAAAAAGTTCGAACTATGAAATCATCATAACCATGAGGCATTTTAACTCTTAATTTGAAAATGTTCAAACGTTTCTGACAATTTTTCGACATCAGGGAATATTGTAGAAAAAGATGGCGTGAGTTAGACTATCGCCACCACCAGAGGTGCCCATGTTGATGTGTACAAACGTCGTATTTTTTAGTATGTGTTCTATGATTTCCATATATAGGTATAGGTATACAATATACGTATTTTTCTCAAACTGTATGTGATTAAAATATTTAGATTTTATTGTGGACTTCCTGCACTTTTTCGTAAGATTTCATATCTACAGTATATGTTTTTTTTACTTAATCTATTTCAAATTTTTGTTGATTTATTTTTTATTATTGATATACAGTACATGTACTATATTTTTTAATTTTTTGATAGTATAATATGAATATGTTAAGTTTTGTCAACAAAGGTAACTTTACCCGAGACGTGTTTTTTCGTATCGTCAACCGTACAGTGCAAGACGACTACATCTCTCATCGAACTGGCTCAAAACTTGATCAAATGTTAAAAACTAACTTGGGACTGATTTTATTAAGAGCCTGTTGTTATAAATACATTATTCATAAATTTTTATGAAAATTCATTAAAAATCGGATGACACAAAAGGATCTGTAGCGTGTTACATGATAGTTTGTAACGGGGCAGCGAGAAGAAAAAAATAAATGGAAGGGAAAAGAAAATTGAAAACGTGAGAGAGAGTGTGCCAGTACCTATATATAGATGATCGAGGCAGATAGTGTTGTAAGGAAGAAGAAGACAGCAGGTGATGGAGGGACAGACAAACAGGGGGTAGAAGAGGGTAATGGGGAGTTTGACGCAACAAGGGAGACCAGTGTCCACTCTTCCTAATTGATGCTCCTCTGCGGTGCCCCCTCGTGTGCGGAGCACGTGCTCGCTCCTGGTCACTGACCCCCTTCATCTTTTATCCCCCACCTTCTTTTTTCCATTTTCTAACTATCCCACCTCTTTGGCATCTCACCCCCCACTCCCACGCATTTTTCCTTTTTGGCGTCCCGGTATTATAGTAACCGTTACATTATTTTCGCGAACCTTCTGACATAAGCACGAGGAGGGGGTAAAGGGGGTACCATTCTTGAAGTTCTACCTCCGTTGTTGCCAACCTAACATTGGGAGTGATGACCTTTAAACCGTATTATATAGGCTTTTAAAAGTAAAAATGGCAGTTGGAATAGGTGATTTGCTGTTGTTTCGTTTGGTTGAAAGGAAAATATATTATGTCATTTTTGACGTGTTTTTCGGGGTAAAAGTTCGATGACGTCGCGAGGTTACAAAAGACAACTTGAAAATTAGGCTGGGGTGTAACAAAAGTCGGATATAGAGAAATAGGATAGTACAGTATGAGACTTAAGAATGCGTTATTATTGTTATGAAACGTCCGTACAAATTTTGACATCCTTTCTCCATCAGTCATTCCATTTAGTCCGATTCCTGAACCCAGTTGGCCAAGCCTAGCGCATTAAGATGTTATTGTTCTAAAGGTTTTTTGGAGGAAAAGTAGAAAATAATCTGACAAAAAAATTATTTGAGGCTCATTTTTTTTTAATGTTTTTTGAAATGTTTTTTAAATAGAGTCTGAACAAAGTTTTTTCTTGAAAAAAATAATAATTATGAAATGTTTTCTAAAACTTTTTTGATAATTTTTTGAAAAAGTTTTTTGCAAATTCTTCTGAAAAAGAGTTTGCAGTCTGACACCACAGAAGCAAGTTTTCTCGGGGTTCTTTCGTTTTATCCTGCATTATATAACTTTATTTCATTTTCATCTCATTTCTTTATTTCCTGATTCAATAAAGTCCGAGGGCCAAATGACAGTCGTAAGGCGAGTTGGTGCTCTCGTTAAACTCCAAGTAACCCCCCCCCCCATCTACCTCTGAAAAATTTGAAGAGTAATTTTGAATATTTCTATGAGTAGCCAATGGGTCGCGAATGAGGACGAAGTTTGCGATTGTCTTATCGCTAATATATAAGCCAAACTGACAAATACATTTGTGAATATTGAAGATTCATCTTGAGAAGCATGGGTTTTTCTTAAGTTTATATTTTTTATTTACAGTTTATTATTGAAAAAAATATATACTAAAATTGTTGACTTCCCCGTCAATTCCAATCGAAACGTTGATTGAGATTAAAGTAATAAGTTTTTTTGGTTATATTAAGAATAGTCAGGATTGACTTTGTTGCGACAACTGGTAACTTAGGGTCCAACTATAGAGTAGATTTCTGTCATCAGCATCATCCTTCTTATCCTTATGCAACATGTAGTGTGGACTATGGGAGGGGGATTGGTGTTGGCGTCGTCGTCCACCCATCTCCTATGTCTCCCCTGCACCGAGGGTCAGAGGTCACTCTGTCCACCCAGGAAACGACATAATAACTTGAAAGAACGCCCATGCAACCGTTGCTATAAGGTGAAATGCAGGGCCCAGTTCATGCACAATTGGTCTATTCATCACCATCATATACAGTTGCATTCCGTTATGCTTTGTGTATACTATATTTTCATCATTACTCGAGTGGACATAGAAAAATGAATGAATGGTAGCGTGGTTTTTTTATTCTATTTGTGAAGAATAGTTAATGGAGTGTAAACAAGGGTGTTTTTTTGGTGACCCTCATTCATAGATCTCGTGTTTAGCTTTTCCATTTGTTATGGGTGGGTTTTTTTATACGGTTGTTGGCTTGACAGTTAATAAAAAAAAAAGGCAGTAGATATTCATCGCAGAGGAGTGGACAGTACTTGAAATGGGGAAAATTGCAGGTTCATAAAGACAGTTGCCTATTGAATTGCATTATCTTGTGTGTGGCTAGGCGGAAATTTTATACATCATAGAATAATACAACGAACTTTAACTTAGGGGGTATCTATTGTAAGTACAGTGTACTTCAGCTGAAGGTTTTGGCAAACGAAAGATTTAATTAAGCAAGATTCAGATTCAATGGTCCGCAATGAATGTTTGGTTGAATTGAAGATATTGAAGATTTAGCATTTTGGAATGGAAAAATACCAAGAAATGTTATCATTCTTGTCTTCTCAATGTTTGAGGATTAGGGAGTATTTTTTTTGGAGTTGGGAAGAGCTTTCTTTTTAAAGAGAGGTTGGGAACTAATAACTCATTTTGTGTATGTCTTGAACTGACTTATACGAGCTTAAATTTGTATTGTTTGTCATTGTTACCGATGTTTATTGCCGATGGGTATTTTTTATGGTTATTGAACAATAGTCGTCATCGTCGTCATTATCATTGTGAGTTGTTGTTGTTGTTGGGGAAAGAAAACGAACATGAACATGGGGCAAAGAAAGGATACTGGAATAGAAGGGAGAGAGAAAATGGCATCATGAACAGCGTCATCTGTTTGGAACTGTACAGAACATATTTTTGGCTGCTGTTGCTGCTGCTGGGTGATGTCCACTCGTTGACTCGGGTCCGTTCTTTCCTCTTGTAGAAACAGATGCCGCAGCTGGACATTGGGCGGATTGGGGAGCAGTAAGGAAGGATAAGAGAGAGAAAGGAAAAAGATCAGTTTTAGGGTTTTACCAGGGGGTGGTGCAGGCAAGGGGTGCAAGAAGAGAAAAAAGTCACCTCCATCCTCCATGGTTTTGGTAGTGGTGGTGGTCAGTCGGTTTCTTTCGCTTCCGGTCGCTCATTAACTTCCTTCAGGGGTAAATATAGAAAGACTCCCCTCCCTCCTTTTTTTTTCTGGACTTTACGGGTCTTTTTCCCGCAGCACCTCGGAAACACTTCCATGTAAGGCGTTGGTGGTGGTGGTGGTGGAGGAGGCGAACTGACCCGGAAAGAACCAAAGGCACGTGACGCTAAAAAGTTTATCCCCTTACAGCACACTCTTACCCAATCTCTGTCGGTTACCCCGGAAGGGGTTCCCGAGACACCTCTCACCCTGCACGTGCCTCCGCCCACCCGAAGGAAGTGACCCCTGTCTTGCAACGAATGCGAGTTGTATGTTCACACTAGGACTGGAGGACTAGTGTCACGCGTAATTGACTCACAACTGTACAGCCAAGAATGTTATTTCATTCATTTTCATTACAAGTCTTTTCGTACACAAGTTTATGAAATATCTCACAGTTGGTATATTTTGAGTGGTTCGAACTCACTGAGACACTATACTGTTGTTTAAACGACAATCCTTTAATCCGACAAAAGAATACTTTATACCAATCTTTACTGTATAGTTACCAATCCTTAAGAAGGCTTTAGGATTGGTCTACTTTTATTTTCTTGTATGTTTTATTGAAGAATGCTTCCGTGTGTTTTCTTGAATTTGAGTTTTGTACACTAATCGAGGACATTCACTATTATTATAAGCATTCTAGACGTTATAAAACGGTCTTTGTTTTAAATAAGTTACCAGCTGGGTTCGGTATCTAGACGTCCTAACTGCATAAAAGTGTGCAAGTTTATTTCAATTTTAAAGTTATCATGTGAACTAAACTAAACTGGATTAAACTGGCCATAACCAGATGTTATGGATGATATCTTGATATTCCGGTGTTATGGAACTTACAATAAACGAAAATACTACGAATAGTAAGTAGGCCCATATCGTTAATAAATTTTATTTAGGAAACATAATTTAATTTTTTTAGCTTAACGATTTCATAAAATTTTACTAGTATAGTACAAATTTTCCAAATTTTCAAGTAGGCTACAATAGTTTCACTGTGTGTACAGTGAATCCGTTTAAAAATGTCCCGTGTAGTACAAATTATCTAATACAGACAGTATAGTTTGTCAACAGTTTCACACTCAGTTTTCTTTTTCTGAAATTGATGGATGGATGAATGAATGAATGGTGGTGATGTGGAAGAGACTTCTTGTTTTTGAGCATTCTTGCCTGAGGCGCTACTGTTCATGACAAATGACAGTTGGTTGAAAAGATGAGATTCTGGAAAGGCGAGCACAACACATGTAATAACACGTAACAATGTGCTTCCCAACAGTGAATGTCCACGCCTTTCCGTGACTCTTAGACCCTTTAGCTTCTCAAACCCATCATGATGAGCCATTGTTCTGAACATGTCCTCGCCCTTTGACCCCCCGTGGCACCTGGTGACTGAAAGAGGCGTTACCTAAACCCTACCCCTCTTATTTTTGCACTTTGGCGTCTTCACAAACAAAAGCATTTGGAAGATTGTGGTTTAAGTTTAGATAAAACTCTTCAGAGTTTGCTGAGATGAGTGTTAATCATAAAACTTGGAACTAGAAATTAAATTAAAGAGTTTATAAATTCGATTCTCTGTTTACTTGGTTTCAGTTTTCGAGAATATGAAGTTGTATATGATATTACATTCCTTGATGGGTGTTAGACATCGGTAACATTTTAGTTGTTTGGCATCTAAACTACTAAATCCAAACTTTTATGCGAGGGTTAGGTGGTGCGCATAATTCCAAAATTGCATGTTGCAAAATTCCCATCAAATTGCAAAATTTTAGCACTGTCACTTAACTGGGCCTATATCAATTCAGCAAATTGCGTAATAGCGAGAAGTTGAATTAATCGCACTAAACCGCGTCATTTTTTGCATATGACAAAGTATCGAGGAGGATTTTTCTTGTCACGCAGTAGCGAAATAGGAATCATATAATGACACGAAATAGCATATAAAGAACTCCGATAAATCGGAGTTCTCTTATACAAGGCTATATATTATTGGAAAACAGTAGTTATTATGATAGATTATGTTTCCTTCGATTTGTTAAGTGTTAGTCATGAGCTTAACAGAAGATTGTCTCGGTTAATGAGCCTAACCTGCTTTTGCTCTTGTTTGTTTTGTATGGGTTATTGTTTTCCATCAGTTTTCCTAGAATGACTCGAGACTTATTAGAGGCCTAACTCTTTTTCCCCCGAAGCTTACCACAGTAATCATGTATGTGGAGTATTTCCACGTCAGTTGGCTACTCCGCTAATTGGCTTAAACGCTCTCCGAAGCTCAGGATGGCTTAAACGAATTACTCCGAGATCTTAAAAGATTAATGGATGTCGTGTGGATTAATGGATTTCGTCTTAATATCTGCGCACGTTACCAACATCATTTGTCTTCCTGCATCGCTATATCGAAAGATGGAGCTTGAAAATTGAATACACTCTTTAGCTTATTGCCTGGCGTCACTTTTCGTCAGGTCCTGGTTTCCTACACAGTACACACACAAACGTCTTTCAGGGTTATGTTCGTCTTTCATCAAGCGAAACCTACTAGAATTTAATTAGCCTACTTACAGTAAGTATAAAATAAAAATAAAATAAATTATTTTTTTTAGATAAAGATGGAACACAGGTAAATGAGTACATTACGAAATGACGTCACGTTCGGCGTAGAGTATAGTAGTGTATATACTTTTGCTTTCACGCGCTGTATCGCAGTTATTTGGTCTTGAAAGAGCTTAGTAGTTTCCGGTATGACTTCACGTCCAGTGTAGTCATGTGTGAAGTGGCCATTCTTCTTTTTTTTTCTTCTGTTCTTTGAGGAGGCTACCAGTGCTAAGAAGTTTGCTGGTGGCCTGCTGCACCGTTAACTGGCTCTGATTCTTGGAACGTGAGCAATTCTCTGTCCATGGCGTGTTTTTATCGTCCTGTGCCGAGGCTTTTTTATGGACCCTGGTCGCGATCATCGTTCCTCGAGAGGGATTAATTTTTAAGATCGCAAGACACACGACCGAGAAGCTGTTTTTTGATGTGTTTTTTCGGTTGCAGCTATTCTTATGACCTTTTCACACTTTGGTTCATCATCCGAAGAATTAATATAAACCAGCTAGTATATTGACTAAAAGGTTATTTTTTTAGCTTACGTTCATGGGATGTAGCTTAATAAGCAGCTTAGTTAAAGTTAGAAATAATCTAAATCAAGGATTTATTCAAGGATTTGATGACAAAGCTCTCCTTTTTTTTTAAAAATCAGGAACTCACTAAAATGCACGATAATTCAGTTTCCCATACAACACGTGTTATTCAAACGTTGTTATTCTATTGAAATACTTAGTGTTCAGATGGATAATTTTATTTTCGTAATTTCATATTGTAAATTGTAATTTTATTTTGCTTCCGTGGAAACAATACAAGAGTCGATGATAGATGCCTGTGACTAAGTAATGTTTAAATTTTGTCGAAAGTTAAACATAACAAAAACACACATACTGTAAAATTGAAGAGCTTATTTCCAAAACGTCTTATCTCCACTTTTGATCATTTTTTCAGTTAAGAAGCTCTGGAAAGTATCTGTGCATCGCTGATTCCAAATATGTTATTTTCAAGACTTTAAAACTTATTATTTTTCACTGAAAAGCACTCTCATAAACCTCGTTCATATGCAAAGTTTATGGTCAAATGAATAAAAAAAAGTTTGCTAAGAAATTGTATTCCATGGACTTAAGACGTTTTGAAAATAAGCTCTTCAATTTTGAGCGTGTAAAATATTTAATGTTGACATGTAAAATATTAACGTTGACATGTAAAATAATGATTAGCCTTTTCCCTCCAAAAATTTAAATCTCTAAATTTAGCCCATTTCAAACCAAAATGTTTTAGATATGCCCCTGATTGCATATTGCTTGATTGTTTCTTAAAACTTTAAATTTCAATTTCTTTGGTAGCTCTGATTCACATCGGAAATACGATATTATACTGTGTAGTTTTTAAAGAGGTGGTGTCAGTCTCCACATGTCAAGTTTTAAAAGTTTTGGTATTAATTGCAATGGGCGAAAGTTCCAAACACTCACCAAGCCGATGCGTTGGGAAAATTGATGATGGAAAATAAGTGAAAATGACGCCGAGCATTGCCTTCTGAGAAGGTGAAGAAGTTTGCTGTGAAAATAGATTATTCTATTCCCTCTCGTTCTCTCATCCTTCATCTACTAGTTCCATCTTTCTTCTCTTATTTTCTCAAGGGATGAGAGGAAACTTTGGTACAACAAGAAATAAAGGAAGATCGATGAAATAGCCTGGCAAAAGTTGAAAGGTCCTCATGTTGGTGAATCAGATTAGCGACATTGGGATAGTGACGTGAGGATAGGGTTGTGTTGTTTGTTAATGTTATTGTTGGAGATTGTTAGCTTATTGGTGGAAAGTGGAACTTTCATGATTGTCTTAGAACACTTGATCAATATTATTCTCTCGATGGACTCTCATTACTAAATCATGTTAACACAAGGATGATGATGATCAATGGTTATTTTGTACTCGTGATAAGTTTCTTGAATTGTTTTATTTTTTCGGTACCGGACCGGTACATATGCCCGTAAATATGTTTTACATTTTTTAGTTGTTTATAAAGTTGTTTTTTTCAATTGGCTAAACTCAGCTATTGATTTTTATTAGGTTGCATGATTTCATACTGTATCTTTAATTACTCAAAAAACGTTTCAATAGCAGCAATCTATTGGTGGCTTCCTGTTTCGCCGAATGCAAACGACTAATTAACACCTGCTCCGTTTTCGGCGAAATAAGAATTCTTGTTTCGCCGAATAACGGACCAGGCACTAATTAATCGTTTGCATTCGGCGAAACAGCATGCACACAGTCAATTCCCCCTGTTCTTTTGGGTGCATGCTGTTTCGCCAAATCCTGTTTCGCCGAATCCTGTTTCGCCGAATCCTATTTCGCCGATTTCTGTTTTGCCGAAAACAAGGGAAGGGATATAAAATCAAAAGGGGGAGGTGTCATGTCATAATACACTCATAAAAATAGTTTATTAAGGAGCCAAAAAAAGCTCATAAACATTACAAGACATATTTTGATACATTTCTATAATGCGATATATTCTATATGTTTCTATAATAATTTTTATAATAATGCACGAAAAACTCGATTATCCGAATTTCCGGTTCAACCGAAGTAGGTAAAATATATTATTTTAACAAATATTATCGAAATGCTATTGACATTAACGATAGCTGTGGATAGTTTATCAAACAAATGATTGCAAATGAATGTCGTTCCTAAATATTCTTTATTTTTATTATTAATATTATTATTGTTTGTTTTGCTGTTATTTTTGGGATATGGACTGGAGTTAATCTCAGTTAATGTGAAGTTTTATAAGACTTACACTAATAATTATTGTAATTTTACAATTGATTCCGTTGATTATCTTTGTCTTAGTTAAAAAAAAAAATAAATAATAATTAATGTTTATTACATTTTTTTTTAATAATTGGGTTTTAAATAACCTGGGAATAAAAAATATACTATGTCTTGTAATTTCAAATAGTTTGAAATTTCATTTCTTCTCTTGAATCCTTACTAAACTATTTGATGAGTGTATTATGATATGACACCTCTCCCTTTTGATTTGGTGTTCCCTTCTTTGCTTTCGGCAAAACAGGATTCGGCGAAACAGAAATTCCTGTTTTGCCGAAAAACGGAGCTGGTTGCTAATTGGTCGTTTGCATTCGGCGAAACAAGAAGCCACCGTCCTTTTACAAACTTCAGAAGACAAGAAAAAGTTTTCCTTGATTTAGGCCTGAAGTATCTGTTTTTTTGACATTATGAAATTTTAACTAATTGTCTAAATCAGTGGTCTCCAAACGTTTTTCAACGCGCACCCCTAAGTTAATTGAACCAGAGGCCACGCACTTTCTTATACATAACAAAAATTTATAAGTGATTAGAGTTTATAATAACAAATCTCGATACCAATAGTTCATAAGAAATAAACTTTTTTAACAGAAGAAATCTCCTATTGCTTGCGCACCACCACGGATAGCTTCGCGCACCCCACTTTGGAAACCACTGGTTTAAATCACTCATGTTCATGATGCCGCACGTGACATTGTTTGAGTTGCGTAGTAATGAAATATTTATAGTTACCCAGTTTTGTGTATATGTCTATCTGGAACGCTTTTGTTTGTTTAAACTTTTGGGAACTTCTGGAACGCTTTTGGGATAATGTTTGACTCACTTCTCACTTTGTTGCAAAACGTATTAGGAATATTTTGACAAATAGACAAAACAACAAAATTGTGACTGCTAAAATCACGTCGGTTGTTTGCTACGGTGTCCTCCTGTGGGGGACTGCAAGGGCTTTTCGCCTTAGAAGTTAAGTGTAGCCTATAGTAATTCACTACGATCATTGTATCATTGGAGTCATTATCAATCCATAACTAATAAGTGTCGTGTTCAAGGTATTTTTACGTTATAAAATATAATTCTCTTTTATCAGTTGAGAGAAGTCCCACGTTTTCTATTGAATAGTTGTCATCTTTTTTATAGTTTTCGAAACTTTTTTATATGGAATGAGACAGGTAGAACAGTTAATAGTTATAAATTCGTAGTGCAACATATTACTTCAATATGGAAGGACAAATCCTATCCCTTAGTAAGTTTCTCTTTCTGGAACCTTTTATCTATTAGAATTCGTTGTTATGTACATAAGATTAATATTACTGATAAAAAACCATTTACTATGTTTGATAATCTTTTAAAGAAACATGTCTTGTTATGTAATTAAGACGTTGGTGTTGTATTTTTGTTTGTATCGTTTGATTTGGACCTTCTGGCTCGTATAAAATTAAATAAAAATAAACAAATAAATAAAAAAACATGTTATGCTGGTAAGTGTAAACAAGGAATGATGGTGTAAATTAAAAACGTGAGTGTAAAACAATGATAGCTCATTTTTCGTCATTAGTCTAATTATATAACATGGTAACTCACGCGATTTCAGCTTAATTTGAACAACAACATCTATTGTTTAAATTAAACTGATTACTGCAATTGACAAAATTCAAAACTCGCTTACACTCCACATCACGGAATAGGCATTTCCGATATAGTAATGAATAACAATCTCAGCTTAGACTTATCGCGTTAAGTTTTCTTACTGATTAGCACTGTCATTTCTTGATTATTGCGGTCGTGGGCTAGTTTTTCATTTCAACCACAACTAGGGTTAGGTTATGTGGAAAAGCTATCTATATCCATCTGAGACAGAGATTTACTCCCAAGCTATTCATTTCCTCAGTTCTTCTATCACGGTCAGATTGATGGTTGGCGAACGTTTGGCAGGGCTTGTGAGGTAATCGTCAACTCCAGCGATGTCATTTTCTGGTTTCCTGTTCTTTCGAAAGTGTTACACAAAAGTTGTTGCCGATTGTACTACGCTATTGTCATTTGATCCACCTGCTGGGGTCTTAAGCTTGTCCGCTAAAGATAAATTGCGGGAGATGCAGGTTTCGAATGTTAATATGTAGTTTGTTTTCATTTGGGGGTTTTAAGCGTACAATGTAGAATCAAGAATCTTTAGTACCGGTACGTATTTCTCATGTGACATTAAGCTGGTGTGGAAATATTGACCGATGTTGGTCGTTAATATCATGATGTGGTACATTTAGTTCAGTGGTCATAGGAGTAAATTCGTTCGATTGTAGCTTACACGAAAACTGATGAATTTGTCAGTCGCAGCAAACAAGTAATATTATTAATTACTGTAATATTGAAAACCCAGATTTATCTATCCGAAACGCTTTACTGTAGGTAAAGCGTAAAGCAGGTTCAATAAAAGTATAACAATGAACTGATCGTCATTTTTGATGGGTCCACTTTTTAGTTGATTTAAAGTTAGTTGATTTTGAAGTCTTGCCCAGAATAACGTTGCATGTAACAATTCATAGTTTTGAGTAAATGGCAAAAGAAATATTTGTCACATATCAGGTGACCAATTTCGAAGTGATATAGGTATGAGTTTGTCTATTGGTGGCAGTAGATGGGGCCGTTATATGAGACACGGTTTTCCATTATAATCTCAATATTGAATCTTTGTAACATACAGTACAACGTTATTCTGGACAAGCCTTCAAATATTCAAATTTGCAGTTCATATTTCGTTTTTGCAGTTTTTTCTTGCCATGTGGTGGAGGGGGGGGGAGGTTTTTTCGAGGTTTTTCCGTTTTCTCCTGCATCATAAAATCCTATTCCATCTTCTTCATCCTCACTTCATCATTATTCCTGTAGTTTTTATTCAATAAAATCTGAGGGCCAAATGACATAGCCTTGTAGGTAATCGGTGCCCTCGTAAAAAATCAAATACCTACCTACCAATTCACTTTTTGTAATTACCGGTACGCACAGGGCCGAGCAGAGGGTAGGCCAGTGATGCCATTTGGCATGGGCCTACGATTTTAGAGGGGCCTACTTTTGCTGG
>JAQIWH010000465.1:0-49189 GCA_034695005.1 Cryptops parisi | reverse complement strand
ACAAAGAAAATTTAATATGGTGTAATATTCCTAACAATAACATTGATTATACTATTCCCATCACATTAGCCCCTTTAACCAATCAGTCTAGTCTTCAATTGACTAATAAAAGTGTCCTAGACACCATGAAACTAGTAAATAGCACAAATAATCATCCTAATGACGTTTTCACATCTAATTTTCTCATAAGAACACATCCAAATATTATTACCCTTCTGGTACTGTTTATAAAAAACATTTATTACATAACCATTTACTCAGCCTGTTGGAAAGTAGCATCAATATATCCGAAATTTAAAAATGAACCAAAAAAATCAATAAACTCATTTATATCAATTGCAAATTTTCCCTATGTATCAAAAATTGCAGACAAAATTCTATTCGACGAGATAAAAAATAAGGTAAATTTAAATACACCTGTTAACTAATACGGCACAGCTCCAACAAAATCAGCCCATTATTTTCTCCTAAATATTTATGATCAACTTCATCATTACAAATTAAAACATAAACACATTTTAATAGTTACAACAGACATTTTTAAAGCCTACAACACTTTTTCTCGCAGCGCTGTTTTAAATAATTTAATTTGGTTTCTTTGGGAGTCTCAGATCAATGCATCCACTTAATACATAAATATCTGCCAGATGGATTTTTTTAAGATAAATAATATTTCAACTAAAACACCATCCATTAATGTGGTCATTCAGGGCTCTTCGTTATCCACAACCCTTTTTGTCTCAGTGGCCAATACTCTTCATAACCTAAATTTACTGTCAATGTTGTTCTCATATGTTGATGACAATGTGTTAATGTTTATTCACGACCTTTGTCGTCATCATCATATTGCCGATTACTGCTGGGAACACAAGTTCGAAGCACTATCAGAGTGGTATAACATCCACAATATGCAACTAAACCCATTACAAACTAAGAAAATGAGCATTGGTGCTCAGCAATATACAACAACTATTACCATTTTAGAAATAATATTCGATTTTGGATTAACTTTTTCTTTTCACATTGAAAAATTAATATGTAAATTGCGTAAAAATATATTTTGGTAAAACGATTAAAGAACATATTAACTAAAGAGAAGATCACATTTATCAAATCAAAAATATAACCAAAATTAACATATGGAATCATATTGTGGTCACAAACATCAACACACAGGATTAAACGACTCAATACAGTTTTCAATATTATTATTCCTGTTCTTTTTCAATACTCACAATACATCTCAATTACAACTGGACTTCGTATATTGAAGATATTAAATGTTCTATATAACCAATTTAAAAAACTCAATTTATTTATCCATATTGAGACACATCCACTACATGAATTTTTAAAATTATACATGGACAAAAATAATAGACGAACTACAACATCATATAAATTTTAAATTGATTTAACTATTCCTTTCTCTCTTTACAATAAGTTCCCCTTCAATATCTTTGAAAACTAGAACTTTCTACCTTTAAGAATCAGGAAGTGGTCCTCAAAAAAATTAATTTCAAGAATATTAATATCCAACATTTTAACAAATTAATTTATAAGCATTTAACTTTGACTCAATGAATATTATTACTTTAAGTGTATAGTACCACTGTCTTGTTTTGTTTTGTTTTTGCTATTATCGATTTATACAAATAGTCTTAAGTAAAAATAAAAATTAAAAATTTTTTTTAGTCTGTCATCCACCATTCTTCGATTATTACTTTATACAGTACTCGTCATGATGGCTTTTCTCAATTAGCCAATTCTTTTGTCAGCCGACTTAGGAGAATACCAAAGCCATCTCTCTCAACTTCTCATTGACTTGCCCAAATCGCAACTACCTCAGCACATTTTTTTTCTCTGTCTTTGTCTATCGTTCGTTCGTTCGTTCGTTCTGTTTCTCTTTGTGCTGCTGTCGTTTAAAAAAATCATGGTTCTGGGTGCAATCTTCTATCGAGCAAATTCGGCCGATAACTCGAATTTGAGTCCTTTTCCAACCAGCTTCTAGGGATTAATGGGCAGCAGCTGCCCGGGGACACGACTGCTTTCGACACAAGCGGCGGTCACCCTCCGACTCTTGACAAGAGATGAATTCCAAAGGGTTTTTCCCCCATCAGCACGCCAAAGAAGAATTAGTTGCGCGTGTCACGGACGACGACTAACGGAACCTTACCACAAATTCAGTAGCACCCACGCCTATTTCGATGCTCATGACGAGTCCCCATCCAATTTTATATAATAAAGAGCAGAATCTCCCGATAGTACCATGCACTACGCACTGCTACCCAAGAAAGAAATGGACGCAGATTAATTCCCCCCCAAATGGAAAGAATAAAAAGGACGGGGTGTGAAACGTATCGCTCGAGGGGTGACCTTACTTTCATTGTCTTCTTACTGATAAAACGGTTCCACGTCACGGATATTTTCAGACTTGGATAGATTAGTTCTGCGCTGTCGAGCTTATCGAAAAATTGATTGTGAAATTCGTTATTTCTATTTGAAAAAAAAAATAGGGTGGTGACTTCATTCAAAATAATCAAAAGGCTATCTCAGCTAAATGCATGCTGTGGTTATCTGTATTGCACGCTACCCCATTTCCTATCATTTAAAAAGTGACTATTGAATCGAGACGTAGGTGGAGCTGAAATTAGTTTAAAACCAAATAACCCTAGAACTGACATTCATTCCTAAATTCAGTTCCTACAAACAATAAATTAAAGAAAAAGCTAATCTCATTTTTGACACTTACCGAATAGCTCCTAGCTACGCCATTTTGCTCCTATCCAATCAAATCTGGCTCAGGCTATTAAAACATTAATTTTTTTATATTAATGAAAGGATGACTCTGCAGTTGACATTTTTAATTCATACGATTTTCGCTCTTTTAGATCGTATTCTAAACGAGATTCGTGTTGTTTCTTTAAGTTTAAACCCTAATAATCCGTGACACATTTTAATGCATTTATCAAACTTATGGCTGGGTGGTGCTATTAATTTCGCTACTCTTTAATTATTATTTCCTCACGTACTTAAGAAAATTACCAAAAATAAATCTAACGCGCATTAAACTTTAAATGGAATTTTTCCTCAACATTAATGTCATCTACTTGGAATTTAAATGCACTGCGGTAAAAAGGAAAAACAGAAAGAAAAAATTCTATTTGATGTGTTTCGTCCCGTTAGCAATAATGAAAGACCTTCTAGTTAATTAATTTTCTTGCCAAAAGGTTTTTAGTTGCTTTATTAATGTCTGGATGTATAATGTATAAGGCGTTCGCTGATCGGCTCTAATGTATTTTTTTGTCCACGTAATAACAAGAAAAGTGAGGATCAAAAGCGTTTAATAACTAAACAGAACTGAAATTGCAGCGTTTATAGGATCGTTAAAGAAACAAGGGACCTCAACGTAATCAACACTTTTTTTTTTCACGTCGACTAGTGTACTAGAAAAAAAAACACTTTTACCTTTATTATTATAACCTACACTGTCACTCTAATACGTTTATCATCCACGTTAATGACTTAATCTCAAAAAAAGAAAAACCTGGTGAATAAAGCATGTTGAACCTGACAAACAGGTAGGTCAGAATAATTTATTAGAAAACTCATCGTACAATTAACTCTTGTTTAAAGAAAATGTAAACGGTGTTTTTATAATTTATTAAATTTCATTAGTGACAATAAATCTCTAAACACGGAAAGCATAACATTGCGCATTGATAAACCGGCAATGAATTGATTAAAATCATTGCCAGTGTTAGTAAAAGCAATATTTATTAACGCGATAAGCTATAACAGAGAGGTGTACGTATTATCACATAACGGAATATCCGCGTGAATCACCTCACTGCGATGTTTATGGCTAAATCAATATCAACGTCTCGTCATCCATGTCATCATCATGATCACCAAATCCCTTTTTTTCAACAAACTTAACTGAAGAAACCAATAAACGCCCACGAATCCAATCAACCTGATTTTGTAAATCAATGTCTACAATTTCAAAGAATAAACTTTTAAGCATAGAAAAAAGTGAACATAGAAACCTTCTTTTATTAAATCCTATATTCCTTTATCTTATTGAAAAAAACCACAAAACTCTTTCTCTGTATTTTTCTACTTCGGTATTTTTTGCAGTTTTTGATTTTTAAAATTTTCCTTTGAAAGAAACATTTCCCCCTTTAGGCTCATTCAACTACCTATACAATTCAATTAGTGTCCTAGAAACGTCAATGTGTACCATTTCTCTATGGAAACGATCGCAGACTGAAAAAACAAAATCCTTTAAAAAACAACAAATTGTAGGCTTATCGCAATAACTTTTTTTTTTGTAGTCAATGACATGGAAGGGTTAAGCTACTTTCTTCCCCGCTAATGTTGTTTCTCTTTCTGGAACGGTGCCCCTTGTTTATGGCACGTTCCATCGCATTACACGAGTTATTACCAACCACCACCTGTCGGTCAGCGAAGGAAACTGCGCAACCATCGTTACTTGCTAATGGCGTTATTATTGAATTTTTTCGTTCCTCCCCTATTTTTTTATACTTCTTGTGGAAGGTGGAAAGCACCAGGCAACGGGAGAGAGCGATTAGATCTAAGCATAGTTAAAATTGCCGAAGACAGTGCCCCCTATTTTTTTTAAAAAAAAAAGAAGATGCGTAGCGGAGACGATAAAAGAAACGCTAAAGACAACTTCGCAGATGGCCCTTCATCCTATGGAAATAGATCAGTTTTGACAGAACGCCTGCGCTTGCAAAAGTAAAATAAAAAACACGGGAAGAAAAACGCACACTTTCGCTAATGGCGAGATGTAGTTGATGTCTTAAAAGAAATCAGACGGAAGAGGATAAAGTAATACAAATCTTGTTTTCGAAATGCGCTCGGAATGAAAAAACAAATTGAGAGCTCTTTAAGGGTGAGGCAAAGTTTTTTATTCCGTACCAATGTTTTTTTAGAAAAAAAAAATAGACGTTAAGAAGCATTCATTTGCAGCGTCATGTAAAGAACCATTTTCGCCTGATTTTTTTTATCCATAAAGATTTATCAAATGAATAACTCAATTTAGTGACAAATATGAACGACTTCAGTTTGCAAGAAAAGTGAATCACCCAACTCAGAGGTTTAACTTTAAAGCTATTTAAAAAAAAAAAAACCAACACAAATGTAAATACTGTACGTATGTTGTTATTATCACAACGATTTTCTTTTAACATTTCGTCGGATAGAAGTTAAAACTTTGTCAACTAATCGTTTGTTATTGACTCATATTAACTGTTTGAAGTTGTTTTTGTAATTGTATTTTCGATTCACACTGGACTATATTATAGTAAATATGATAAAATAAAATATTTCGTATTTAACTTTTGCATGGTGTTCCACGAGCAGTTGATCGATCAAACATAATATATGTTTCTACAGTACGAAGACAGTTGCACCAACAATCGTAGGTCATAATAATACAATGAAAACAATTTCCAACAACCGATGCCACCAAAAAAATAAACAATAAAATATTTTTTTTACCTTTAAACGACGAGACGGTATTCAGCAATGACGATAGTTGACAAAGAAGAATAAATCGACTGTTCCACATAAGTCCAACAAGCTGGTGATTTCGCTGTTATCACGCCTCCGATTCCGAAGACCATGGCGGACGCGCGTGATGTTAATGTCCATTCGTTTTCGTTTGACATAGAAAAATTCGTGACAGCCGACGTCCTGCTGGGATGAGTTTTGAACGTTATATTTCAGCGTTTCGCTTTTCTGTTCGGATCACTCGAGTCGAAGGAAACGAGGAAGTAGCAACGCAGTTATCTACTGTCGAATAATTCAAACGTCAAGTTCGTGTCTACGTCCAACGGGGACCAAGATGGTGCCAAACATTTTCCACGGAGACTGTTTCGTCACACTTGGCACGATATGAAACACGCTTCACACGAGGACTTCCCTGCTCGTTCATCACCGTGGAAAGTTGACAAAACGAGCCGAGAAACAATTTTTAACCTCGTTTCTATTCTCTCCGTAACCTTGCCGTCAGCCATTTCTCTGGCTTGGTATGTTAACCTAAGAAAATCAAAAGAAAATTGACTCAAGTCAAAAGAGATTTTAAATGAATAAGTTTAGTGCAACAACGGCTTAAATAATTAAAAATATTGACGTATAATCGAATTAGATACAAATGCCCTAATCATAAAACTTGTTTTAAACTTTCATTTTAAAATTGTATTATGAAGCAATTTTGATTTAAAGTTTGTTTCATAAAAAAGTTGGTATTAAACACACGGTCGAGTTTTGTGTATCAGACCGTTGTTCCCAAAACACCGTATTTTTTAAAACAATCTAATTTCTTTCGGGTTTCTTGATAACAGTTTATTAAAAAGTATCCAAACAGTTTGTTAACAAAATAATAGGTTTTAAAAATATGTTGTTTTTTTTTTTAATAAAAAACGTTTTCTTTAAAAAGTGTTTCTAACGATATGCCTACATTCCAAATCACCGCACTTTGTTTTACACAAAGATGAATGCTTTTTGTATGTATAGTTACTTACAATTTATTACGTGAGCAGCCATCCATTGCTGAGCGTATAAAACCGATCCATCCAAATGGGCGCACCCTGTTACGCCTAATCTTGTTTCGCCTAATCCTGTTTCGCTTAAAAATAATTGTTTTTACTCACCTGTTTGTGAGTCATATAACCTAACCTAAAACATTTAATATCATCCTCGAAATAGAACGGTTCCGTCTAAAAAAAAACAACAGGTGAGTCGAAGTAATTTTTTCTTAGGGGAAACAGAATTAAGCGAAACAGAATTAGGCGAAACAAAATTAGGCAAAACGGGGAGCCACGATCCATCTAAATAAACTCTCAAAATATTTCAGCCAAAAATATATTTCTACGTGTTTGTTTCAGTAATTACAAAGTTGTAAAAGAGGTTATCAAAAACGAATTTTTTCAATTACTTGTCTGTCACTTTTCACTCTCTCACTTTTCATACGGTACAAAATTTTATTCAAAGTGAATAAAGGTTAAAAAAAAGTGGGTGAAAATTGTACACACATTTTAAACGAATGTGCAAAACAACATGAGACTAAAGAAGAAGTTTAGTTCTAGACTCCCCGTGGTTCCATTACCAACCGCAGAATTTACATTTAGTATTAAATATTTCTGTTTTATTAAAAAGTTTCATAACCAGTATTAAATATTTCTGTTTCAATAAAAAGTTTCATAACTATTTAGTCACCATATTTTTTTAAAAATTTAATGCCACTGAAAATGTTAAAGTAAAATATTCTAATAACACTGTGCATTTGTTTTACTATGAACGCATATTTATGTAAACAAGTACCGTATATTTAAACAATGTCTAAAGTCAACCTTGTTAGCGGGCGACTGGCTTGGGGGAACTTCATACTGAACTGTTAAGTAACAGTATGTCAGATCTCTTTAGTGACAGTGATATTCATAAAAAAAAAGACAGTCAACAAAAAATTGTCAAGTCTAAAAATGCATAAGGAAAAAAAAGGGGAATCGATGGGAGTTGAGGGGGAAGAAGGTCATTAACCCCCGTCACTATCGGCTGTGACAGGCGGCGAGGCAGCACTAGACGCAGGCCGCTTAACTTATCCGTCTTGACGGTCGGAGACCCCTCCCCCAAACCTCCACCGAACTCGGGCGGAAAACGTAGGCACGCGAATGCATCTTGTCGCGAGGAATTATTCAGCCGGAGTTGGGCGACTAATTTTGTTGGGGGTGTCAGATGGAACGGCAAAACGGCACCTCCCAACTCATCCATTACAAGCACGGGCGGCCCGCGGCGGGAGGTTATTACACCAGCCTCCAAATCAGTTTACGCGCATCTCGATGACGTTGTTTTCCGAGACATTGCTGCTGCTGCTGCTGCTACTTCTGCTATAGCTACTTTTACTGTCGAGCAACGAACGTCGAGCCCGCAAGTGGCTCGTGTTGCAAAAAATGCAATCTGCTCGCACGACGAGGCCAAAGATGCACGTTGGCGTCATTCTCTTACGAAAAATTGTGCCACTTTGTTCTACGACGACCGTGTAGCCAAAATGCAACTGAAAGCACACAGTGTGCCAATTAAATTCCAATCGTCTATTTTAAAAAACAAAATAACTACTTTGCAGTGTTTACATTCACCATTGCCATTTTTCAGATACGTATATTCTTAAACTGAGTTTATTATGCCAAATAACGATTAAATGATCTGCACATTTAACAGATACATTAGAATTACTTAAAAAATTCATGGTATTTCTGATCCGTGACAAATATAAACAACTTCATCAATTGGTTAACCAAAATTACTGTGCAAGTTTATCGCAATTTGCTTTAGGCAATAAATTAGACCCATTTAGGAGATTTGTTTAGAAAACAAAGCTTTACTCACATGGTAAAGTCAAACCGTATCCTCCACGGTATACACTAACTACTATCAATATTTGCGATAGCGTGCGCTGTTAAGTGCTACGTTTGCTTTGTAGACGAAGAGGGAATTGGTGAGACGAGTTGGCTCCCGCAAAGTCACTTATCACTAGCAAAATTCAGTTTTCGTGCAATAGGGACAATCCATCAACCTGATTTATTTTATTTACGACTAACGCATTGAAGAAATTTAGTCGAAATCTGTAAATAATGCACACGCTCTGCTAAGATTATTATACATTAACCGTTTCTTTAATCGCGTTTCACGGCCCAACTACTGCCATCGACTAACAACTTATAGGCGCTTCGGGAAAAAGATAATAAAGTTAAGTGAATTAAGTTACTTTTCCCTGAAGATTACCACACGGAAATGTGGGCTGCTTTTATTCTGAAGGACATTCTTAGATTAGAATTGATGATACTGCACCACTCGATTAAGACGACGACGCTATAACGAGCGAATGAAACAACTTAACAAAAACTCACAAAAAGTTAAGTTGGATATCGAGTTTTAAATAACACGTATACAGTTGTTTTTTTTTAAATAAACGTGCTTTTATTAAACATTTTTCATTCGAACGCACCTTTCAATTAATGCACCCCCAATTAGGCTTTAAAAGTGCGCTTTCAAAAACACCGCCTGAATTAAACTTCACTGCATAACGGGCAGGTATGTGCACGAAGCATTAAATCGTACAAATCGAAGTAGTGAAAAAAGTTTCTATTAGCATCGAAGCGACGACGGTGAAGACGACAGAATTTACTTTTGACAAATTTTCTGGGAAGAGCAGCGAAAACAAATTCTAATTAGATCCAGTGGCAGTGCAGTTTTATTATTCGCGACTTTCAATGAGCTAATTATGATAATGCACGCGTGTAATTTGCTATGTTTGTCGACCAGAATTAAGCTCGAGACTTCCATTTCGGTCCACTAGGATCTCTTGCCATTATAAACAACGCCAATGACTTGACAAAAAAAACCCTCTTTAATGAGCAACCGCCTTTGCCTAAGTGAAGTGAAAACCTTAACAAACATTCCGGAACAACATTTTATAAACTGACGAAAAGTATTTTATGCTTATAAATAGTTCAACCATGGGAAATGGAAATTGGAATTCATAGAAAAACTTTTCATTTGAAGAAATTTTCGATGTTGAATTTAAAAATTCACAAAAAAAAACATCCATAAGAAACTATACAATGCGCATGTTTACTTAATTTGTTTTGAGTGCTTTTAAGAAAGAAACACAAATAAAAGAACACATAAGAACACTGACAAATTTGATTTGATTTTGATTTATTTGCGGTCAGATGACCAATACAGGAAATACAAAAAAAAATTCTTTATAACAGTAAAACACAGTTATATAATTGCTTATCAAAGCTTTTAAAATCGTTATGTTGTTGATCAATACTAGTTGAAGCATGCTTCCGCAGCCTGTATGGTAATGCATTCCATGCCAGATATAAATTTAAATAGATATCTATTTTTTACTAAATATTGACATTGTTATCCAAAATGAAACTTGTTACTATTGTTTTTGCGTTGGTAGATAATATTATCAAATTGGTCTATGTGATGGTAACGGGGATGTTTTGAGTTTGTAACGAAGCGAGGAATTTCCTTGAGTTGGTGGAATTTTATTAATTGAGAGAAATTTAGAATCATAAGTTGTCTACATTTAGACGTTATTGATGCATATCTTGGAGTATTGAACAGCAGACGTATCACGTTATTATAGGCAATTTTTAATTTACGGAGGCGGAAGTTTACGGCGTCTGCCCATAAGAAAATTCCGTAAGTGAGAAATGATGTAATTTTTGTTTTAATAAGGGTAATTTTTTCTTTATTAGTTAAAATAGGTTTTAGTTTTTTAAAAAGGTAGAGATTTTTATTTATTTTTTTAATCAAGGATTCTATAAAATCAAAAAATAATTCCTAAAATGTTTATGGTGTTTGTGTGAACTTTGGATCTGTCGATATTTAATATATTGGTCTTCATATTGTTTAACCTCATATTTCTCGCTTTGTACCATTCACTGATCTGTGCGAGATTTTTGTGTATATTCCAGTTCGCTATATGGCTTTCGAAAGCGGGGTATTCATGGACGATAAAATTATCATCAACGTAACTTATTAAGGTTGAATGAAGGGACAAGTTAAACATATCATTTGCCACTACTGCATACAGTAGAGGAACCAGTGAGGTTCCCTGTACTACACCATTTAGAGATTTAATTCTAGAGTTACTCTGGTGGCCTATTTGAAAATAGCGGTTTGTCAGGTAACTATAGATCAAGCGAATTCTCTGATAAGAGACTCCCAGACTTATCAATTGACAAATTATCTGATCACGTGGTATCGTGTCGTAAGCTTTCTATACGTCGGTGGAGAGGATAATAGTACTACAATTCCTCATTTTAGCCTCTAGAATGAGGTCATAAATTTTCAGCAAGGCAAATAAAGCGGGCTTCCCAGTTATTTAAAGAGACCAGAACAAATGGACGTAATTTTTACAGTCGTTGTAGGTTTTACGGAACGTAAAGTAAGAGCGGGTTTACTAAAATAGCTTTTTAAGCTATCATATACAGATATACTGTGCGTACATAAAGAATGCAAAGAATCCATTTTAGATTTCGTGTTTCGATTTATGCAAATTTTGATTAATGCAAATTTTTATTTTTGCAAATTTAACTTTATGCGATCGTTGAGCGATTTGATATTTGATATATTAGAGTTTTGAATAATTTCATATTTAATATCTGCAATTTTCGATTTATTTACTGTATTTATATGTGCAGTTTTTTTTACATTGTTGATTCATGCGGTGTTTTATTTATGCGGTGTTTTATTTATGCGAAGGACTTATGCGGTTCTCGTTTTATGCTTTTATTTTGGGTATATAAGTATTGGATTATACAGTATATTTTCATAAACGGATATGGATTGCAGTGTACGTTCAATTTCAAGCTCACTCACAAGTGAAGGTAATATAAAGATTATAAAAATTTAAAAATCTTTCAAAAATATAAACAAAAATACAAGACAGTGCATATTTATTGGATTATTTTTTTAAAGTCAAGAATGATTTTTACATACTTTTTTACAACAAATCACGTTATCAAAATATTGTTTCAGTATTTGTTAGTAATGGATAATTAAAATAAAATAAATACAAGTTATTTTGTATTTATTTTATTGATTCGAACACAAAAAAACCAACAAAACAAAATAAACAAACAAGTAAATTTAAAAAATAACACCACAAAAAAATATTATGCTAGGTACCGTTTATCTGCTGAAACAACGATTGTTCAAAATTATAAATATTGTTATTAACTTTTTAATTTTCATATTGTCATTTTATTCAATTTCCATGGGCTGTGTAACTTGATGAACATTTTGTAGATTACAGAATCTATTAGTTTCAAACAAAATGCATTCTGTTTTCTATTAAATATTGCATAAATTTGCTCCGTCCGTGTCATCATTTAGCTACATGATAAAGCAAGTTTAAACTGGCTGCCGAGTTGGGTTTTTTTTCAGTACGTGTTAAGTAGGCTATTATGAATAACAAGTTGTATCGACGACGAGCGTGAATAAATAATTTATTACCTGAAGCATAAATATTCCCTGACGGTAAACGTAAACACGATTTGGCCATGCATAAACTCGAGTAGCTAGGCCGAAAAAAAATCGCCTTCACTTCAACGTTGCAAATGAAAACACTGGCACGTTGATGGAAGAGCAATCACGGTCGAAAATCGCTCTCATTAGATAACTGCCTGTTTTCTACCGTGAATTATTCATTCGGCGCTTTAATAAATTAAATTAAAACGTCCTCATTTTCTTATTATCACCTTTAATAACGTGCAAGGAGGTAAAGCACGACTTGTTTCTAAGACGACAAGCGCACTTACAAGAAAACTAAGCATTCGAGAGACAAAACAACAAGAATCTGCGTCTTGAGCAAGAGGGCAAGTGACTGAACGATTCGAAACCAAGCTGCAAATGAATCTTTAAGAACGAAGCCTAGATACCCTCGTTTTACGACCTAAGGATTTTATACACGATATTCGTCGCGAATTAAGCCTCTCCCGACGAATCAACGGCACCATCTAATCCCAACTTAATCCAACCATTGATTTACTACGGTTTGAAACGCATCGCGTCTTCACTCGCCTTCAACAAAACACTCACGCAACGCTTTGAGGATCTCCTTTACCAAGGTCTTTTCACTTTTTAAAATGGACGAAAAACAATGAACGTTTTTCTGTTCTTAGATCGCCAGTCAACGAAAAGTTGACTATGTTTATTCCATTTTGAAATGTTGACAATTAACACTGTGTCAAATTGCTCCAAGTTAGTGTATGGTTTCTTGAGGAGTCTGCTACGGAGACTTAATAATTCATCAGCTGTAAACTAACAATTTCGAGCTAAACTACCGACAAAGTCACAAGTTTAAACATGCTTTCGGCAAGTATTAAAATCACGAAATAATGAGAAACTAGGTTCCTGTTGAGTGAAATAAACATCTACTGCTAGCGAATGTTTGCAAAACAACGCATTTAAGTACACAAAAAAAATAACATTTAGTTTCAGTGCTATGAAGAAATTTTAATGCCACGTCGTATGATTGAGACTATATAAGTTACTTGTTCAATCATAGAAATACAATATGCCTATAATTGGATAAGCATAATTACGAATTTCAAGCTTTAGTAAAACTATCGCAAAAATCATAACTAAACATACTAATTTTAATTAAACTATGTCTTTAGAATATTTAAGTCTAACTTTTAGTATTACATTTGTACATTTTTTCACTTCATGTTTTTCCAGTGTAATAGCTTCATGTCAGATTCACTTTTATTCAATTTTTAGTCTTATTTTATTCTTGTGTTTCTTCATTTTTAATGTATAAGAATCACTTTGTATGTAGCCTTAAGTATTTTCTATGTTTGTATTTGTCCTTATGTTCACTCGAACGCATTAAACTATCATATCATATTATATCAATTATATTAACCATAAAACAATTTTTTTATACAGCTGTACTGTTTTTTTAGCATTGTTGAATTTGTTTGCATATTATTTGCATATCATCCTTTCATGTGACGTATCATCCAAGTTTATCTCCAAGGATGTTTTGATGAAATAATAATAATAATTTGTATCTGTTGTTTTCTTTGTGCTTTCTATTTGTGTAATCATGTACAATTATATTGCAAGGCTTGGTCCTGTTTTTCAAAAAATATATATACTGTATATATATAATAAGTATTTGGTTTTTTTTACAAGGGTACCTATTGGCCATACAGTTGTGTCATTTTGCCCTCAAACTTTATTAGATCGGAAAGTACAGAAATAACGATGAGTCGAGGATGATGAAAATGGGATGAAGTTTTATGAAACAGAAGAAAGCGAGAGAACCCCGAAAAAGTCTACCTTGGTAGTGCAGTCAAAATCAAAATCAAATAAAGTTAAAACCAAATCCATTATTATACGACAAGACGTCTTTTCAGCGATTCAACTATACATTTGATCACGAGTGAGCGTGTTTTTCAAATTATGATTGTTCACGTCGAAGCAGCAAGTTCACTTCAGAGATAACAAGCTGCACAATTCCACTTGGTTGCTTTTGTGAAAATCAAAATCACCTAATTCCTTAGAAAGCTCTTCATTTTGTCGTTGAGTGAGAAAGAAGCACCGAGGAAATAAGCCAGATGGCCGTATCTAACTCAATTAAAAGCCCTTACTCTTCTGAACCCCAACGTGGTGAATAAATGGATTTATTTATTCGCCACCGGAATGGCAAAGAAAAGGACAACTCGAAAGCGAGCAATGAAGATGTTGTATTCTGGAGAGATCGCTAATGGACCAACACTCGACCCGAGTCTAGCGTCTTGAGAGGCCATTCTTCTTGGAAGCGACGGTTAAGTGGGACAAATGCTTCGGTCTCCTTCTTCTTCCTTTCTCTCTTTCTCATCACCCCCTCCCCCTTAAGTCTCTTTCTTCAGCCTCCACCTCATTCCTGGTGATAATTCTCGACTCGGCGCTTTCTTCGTGGGCCGATGGTGACCGTTCGTACCCGCCCTCACGAGCCACTGCCACCGCACGTATGAATCACGGTACCGTGGATAAGGCGGAGTCGTCACTTGTCCACCCCATGGAAAAGAAAAAAGAAAGAAAAAGAGAAGAAAAAAAAAACTTAAAGTCTCCATGACGTTCTTTGGGTCCCTTTTGGTCTTCTTCGAGTCACCGCGATGATGAGACTCGAGATCGAGATCCTCCTTCTGCTGTCGACTTCGATCATTCGTCAAGCGAGATTCTCGATTCATGGTCCCATTTTATTCGTCCAAAAGGGTATCACTCCCTAGGCAATTACAGGGAGAAATGAGGTCGAACCAACGCAAAAGGGAAAGAAGTGGGAACGAGAGAAGTGAGAACAACTAGCCCCTTGTTTCACTTCCAAGCTCATGGAAATCAAGAACTTGCTAGAAACTATCGTTGAGGACAATTCTATCAGTCTCAGACCAATGAAAAACGATGATCAACAAATTATAATAGTTAGCAAAAACTATTTCATTTTCAAAATTTTAAGACAAATTAGAAGCTGTTACACCTAAGGTGTGTAGATTGTTTGAATTAAGAATTTTCGAGTTGTTTGAATTTCCTTATGCCTCACTGGAAGATTGGAACAAGCTTCCTTTTTGTGTTAGATCCAACAAAGATCTTGATCTTTGTATGCACGAGAGCGTCTTGTGTTAACAAATGGAACACTTTCATTGTGTTAACACTTTTACCAAATTTTAAAAACATTTATTGTACAGACCTGATGTGGTCTTGTATTTCTTTTTTAATTGTATTGGTGTTTTCATTTTTATTTTTGGTTGTTTTTTTTTTTTTGTTGTTTTATCTATGTATTATATTGTCCGGTTGTTCCTTGATGAACGTTTTTAAATGAATAAATAATAAATAAATAATTCGCTTTAATTTACTTTTACCACAATTATACAAGTGAAGAGGTAGTTAGCTGTAAACTCGTTTTTATTTGAATTATCAAAATAGGCTTAATTTGCTTATCGATCACACACCAGCACTAGCTACCACTAGCGCCACAACCAGTTTCTCTGTTAAAAAATTACCCTTTTCTGTTTAACACCGTTTCTTTTATTGCGTAAAACGTAGCAGTTTGCTACGATTTCGCTACATAATCTCAGAAACCGAATCCAAGAAAAGAATTTTTTATTTCCATAGTGACTTAACCGTTTTCATAGTTTGTTTAAACATGGCGATGTAATTATAGAAGAGAAAAGTTTCAACAGCCTTTTATTAAATAAGAGATTGATTTAATGTTAGCAATTTACTTTTTAATAAGTTTCCTTCCTGCAATTGAACGTATAAATCTTGTAACCTTTAATTGAGCCAGACGTTAAGAAATCTAGCGAACATTAACTCCCCTGCGTTTGACAAATGGAATAAAAATTGACTGATCGTCTCTCATTTAATGAAACTTGCCATTATGTTTAACCTTTTTTTTTCCTTTTACGAACAAACACACCGACCGGTTACATTTAATGATTCATTACACCCTTCGTAGGGATGGGGGAAATTAATTTATTCTTCAACTACTTGCTAGTAAAACAAACTCGTATTTAACACCGTGTTTTTTTTTCTTAATCCAAGAATGAATGGGATTGCAGAAATACATTCGTCCATCGTTTAACGAGAATTAGATATTTTCACATCAGAAGATGACTCCAACTACTCGACTTCAAGAGTGCTACTGGAGTGTTGCAGCCAAGAGTGAGAAAGACCATTATCGGTTAATGGCCAAAGAACCAATTTCATCAAGTAGCCATCGTATTGTACCCGTCTAGCCTCATAGACGACACAACCCAGTGGGTCAACCAACCTGCCTTCTATAGGTGCCTACAGCGTCAAAATATAATTTCCTTAGCTGGCGCCTAAGATCTCCATCTTGCGAAACATCACTGATAAAATGAGCCGTCACCTTCGTTAGATGAATAGGTACTTTACCAGGTTATTAAAGACTGGAAATGAGACAGTTCTCTTACGCAAAATTTTAATAACCTACACGGAGCACGCTGTAATTCAAAGAGCTTATCTACTGCTGTTGAGATAGTTGAATTCTACAGCCTGTTATTATTTGCAGACTGACTTGGGCGTGAAATTTGAAGAAAAGTCTTCAGTGTAGGCTTAAAAAGCACGTACAATGTGGGTTACAAAACCCGTCAAGTGGAAACCAAGTGGAATAAGCTGGTGTTAACAGCGACACGACACGACACCTAACCTAAATGTTGCCGGTCGGCAACTGACATTACAAAAGCTATAAAAATATTTATGAAACTAAAGTGTTAGTCACACGTAAGTAGCCCTACACTAATCAAAATCTATCATCGTAATTGTGAACAATTTAAGTTATGGAATTTCATAAAAACTAGGACACTTCTATATTCACAGTTTGTCAATGGAAGTGACAATTAAAAACGTCACTTAGGTTGAGATGATTAACGATTATCAAGGACAAGAGCCGTAGCTCGATCAAAAAGACAACCGCTAATTGAAAATAACTGCGACTTTTAACGGGTTGGTTAATCTCGCCGTCAACTACAATGCACGAGAAACAAATGGGGTAGGGAAAAAATCGAAGGCAATGCTTTGACATCCAACAGAGTTGATTGTTCATTTCCGCTGATAAGCCAAAGCTCATTAAATGCCTTAATTAGTCAAAGGTTGTGCTGGCGAAAATTGCCCATCTGAGTCACATCTCCATTGACCACAGGCTGTAGTTTACACGTGATGCATTTAGTCACACATAATAGAAGAGAGCATCGCAACATTGGCACGAACAGTAATGGTGCCGCAGTATTCACTTTAGTGAAAAAAAAATTCATTAGTAGCTTCCTGATCTGTTGGTGACAGAACAGATCGAATGGTAGGAAAAAATGGCCCAAATGCGTTGGGCTTGTCTGATCTTACGTCATCCGAAACAACTGACAGCGAACCACTGGAAAACATTAGCACCCTATATTATCCTGTCATCGACACGTGGTTAGTCATCTCTCCCTGCTCTATTGTGGATAATGAAAAAAAAATAGAGAGTAATTGTTATTCTTTTGTTCCAAACGTGTCAACAAAACAATCCCACGAATTAACTGAAGAATAGAATTTTCGGTCAAAATTTTAGCTAAATTTAAAAGATATGGGTTTATTGACTAACATTGTTCTATTTTGATCTTCAAAAAAGAATACTGTCATCTACAGTGTAGGTTAATAATACCTATTGGGTGTATTATTAGAAACTTATCGGACTAACAATTAAGCTTCTCAATTGCGATTAAGTCCATGAAACAAGAAGTGGAAAAAATCGATAAAATAAAATTATCCAACATATACAACCAACATCACATACAAAAATTCTCAAACTAACGTTGTAGAATATTTTATCACACATGCAACTTCTATGTTTGAAATATGAAATCTTTATCACCGATCAAGTGTTTTGGCACTAAAATTTGGAAAATTTTTAAAAAAGTAGACTTAATCACTTTGACCTGTGAAAGGCTCAATTAATAGATAAGTTAAATATAAAAACACAATACAATAATTAATAGATAAGTTAAATATAAAAACTTAATACATAAAGTAGGTTTATCTACATATACATTTTGATGAATATGTTTTTGACTTACTCATCCGCAGTTTTTTCATACTATTTGATGATAAATTTCAATACAACAATTTTCTGCTTTTTTACCCTATCAACAGCGGATCAATTTTTCTTTAAGGAAACATCACGTTTGATATTTCAACAAAAACTCCCTGAAATGTAGTTGCTCGAATTACATTGTTCATTTTTTTTTTCTTTTTACGATCGAAACGAAAGCACATTTCCACAAAAGAAACGGCAGATCACTTTGAATACCGAACGAGAAGAAACACCATCAGGTGCATTGCAATCCAATTTTCTTTTATTGACTCGCATTCAACGTAAAAAAAAACAAACAACTCTGCCAGACAAGATGTAACCTATAGAAACCAAAGGCACGTATTCAATCCCGGAACGATGTTTTACGCGAACAATCCCATTCAAGTCTTAATTCATCTAATATATACGTTTATTTTAAAACAAAAGATGCACCAGAGATAGTAAAAATTAGTCGCATTTAAATTTCATTCGTGAAGATTAAGCTGTACCGCATTTCAGCGCAACTAAAGCCACGTTTCTAAAGCGTACAATGGCTGCGAACAATAAGCGATAATCTCCCCCCGAATTCATTCGAGTGCTAAAGTCGAACGAAGCTAATCCCACCAACAAACCATTGCACATTGCACCTACGAATCGTGTTTCATTAATCTGGATCGGGTACATTAAAGCATGCGTAGAACGTTTTCTTTCTCGAAGTCGTTGAAAATGTGGAAAAGATTATACAGACGCTTAAGAAAAGTGAACTTTACGTTACAATTCGTATACAATTCTCATTGAAAACATGAATTAGCATCGCGACCTGGATCTCATTTCATACATCAAACCAAAGTGTTTACTGATGAATGAATCTCTGTGTGAATTGCTAACATTAGTTGGTTAATTGGCAATTATCGTAGGAATTTTAATAAAATCGCATGTGTAAATAACGATACAATAATGCTAATCTGATTTAAAGCATAATTCATCAAACCGTGGTCATCTGAATTTCTGATTTTCGGTAAACCAAAATTAGATTTTTAAAAACCCATTTTCATTAGTCATAGTTAGCGTTAATAATGACCATTTGGCAATAATGTGAAATAATGGTGTCATTGTGTTAGTTTGTCACTTCAACGAACCCACAACTGTCCTAGAGTTTCAAAATTACAAACTATAAACAACCGAAGGCCATTGGCTGCGAAGCAACAAAAAAAGTTGAGGGAAATTTATCTCTCGTTAGACAAAATTTGCACTAGTCCTAAGCATCTGCTCAATGACATTTTTTTCCTTAGCTCTGCCTTTCGGTTACAGCACAGGACGGATGATTAAAGACAATATCACTCACAGGAACAATTAAAAGAGAACTTCATCATGGGAGGAGAGCGTCAATGAGGCTCTTAATGTTTTACGCCCCACTCGTTTACACGTAAGGTAAGTTGTTCGAAACGACTCGATTTTTTTGTCCCTTCACCATCACACGATTTATGGGATCCAATTTTCACTCTTTATTTCTCCCCTCCCCTTACCCTTCCCCCTACCAGTCTATAATTAGACGATATTTCAGACGGGCAAACCTCCGAAGATCAATAAACCACAAATGCAAATGAACAAGCCGCGACCACGACTGACAGGTCGATCGCTTCCGTTCGCTTCAACCCCCACGTTGATGATTGTAGAAAAAAATAGGAGGATAAAAAAACCGAAAAAGCAGAGGAATGTTTGCCAACGGGTCTGCCCTCGCGATAAACACTCACCACACAAAAGAGCAGCGTGCAAATGAAAAAAAAAGAAGATTTTTGCAGTGCGCAGCAAAAATCTCCAGGTGCTGATATCTATGTATGGCGTTACCATCTTTTTCCTAACACTAGTGTGATTTGTGAATTTTTCGCTCCCCGCGGCCGTTTGCTTATCGTTTAGAGACGTCGAAATAACGTCGACAATTTATCATTGAGAAACTGATGAAACCGAGATAGCCAACTCTATTGAACAGTCTACCCTGGACCGCAGGCAAGTGACACCGCTCGTGTTACTCTGTCGTACTTTATACAGGCTTCATCGTAAAACGACTTTATTTCTTGAAAGGACTTTAAAAAAAATATTCCTGGATCGATCGTTGAATTTGACATCCACTCCAGTCATTTGGGAGTGTACAGCTCGTCATTAGCGCCGTTAATATTAACCGCGACAATTTAAAAAATGGGTGTAAACGGGGTTTCTTCGAAAAGGGGAGAAAGCATTTTTGTCATTATCTTTGCCGAGAAGGGTTAACAAGTGGAGTTGATTTTTTCCCCACTAACCATTCGTCATCCATCATCGTTCCAAATCGGTAGGGCGGCCACCCTCGACGAAGGACAGCGTTATTTTCAACCCATATTCAGGCGCTATTAAGATGATTAGTCAGTTCCGCGGGGATTCGAGTACCCAGGGTTAGTGGGTGGGGGTCCATTGTCATTATCTTGCGATCGTGCGGTTTCCTCTCCACGGTCATCCGAAACCTTTGGCCGTGCATTACCATTTCATTATCCAAATGAATGAAGTTCAACCCCCAGATAGGTGGGTGGAACAAACCACCAACACCACGCTCGAAATTTTGTCCTATGCTGGACGCCAGCCAAAAATCCATCTCCTCATCACTAAGGGAATGATCACCGAGACGAAATAAAGCAGGCCATTGTTATAATTTTTACATAAACTCCGCAAAAAAAAGTATATCAATAAACAAAGAAATATTTTTAATATTCATATAGTTTAGTAAATGATCAAATATTCAACGTTTTATTTTATTTTCAGAATGGTGGGTTTTTTTTAGTGGAGAAAGACAAATTCTATCTTAATTTGGCAATGTGACGAATTACATACAAGTTACAGCTACGACACTAATGCTTAACATATTGCTAAACGGCAAATATTTAAGAAAACCTAGTTTCAAACCATCAAATAAAAAAATTACAACGGTATTTTTTTAATAAACTTATACAGGGCTAACCATAAGTTTAATTCCGCAGTCATTTCTGTTACGGTACATTGCATTAAATAACTACCCAATAACAGTTTTTAAAAATTCACGATCAAACCCACGATGCGCGACTTTTGTTTCACCCTATATATAATGAAACCATTGATAAAAATATTTCATAAAAATACAAATCCGGTCACAAGTTTAATCTAATGATAAACTGCAGATGTGCTCTAACTCGCATTAAAAAAAAAGTTAAATGAATTGTATGCCCTACTTCACTTTGGTGATAACCTCTTATCTCATTTTTGTGACCTATTCTTTTAAATATTACGGCACAAAAAATTCTAAAGCAACTAATGTTTTGTTAAGAAATAACGCCGTGTTAAACAAAACACAGAACATACTTTCGATTTCTTTGATTCGGAGAATACAAAGACAGAAGCAATAAAAAAAACAAAATCCGACCGGAACAACAACAGCAGCAGCAGCAGCAAATGTGCAACAACAGCACGTTCCATCACTAGAATAATCTTGGCAGAACAACACGCGCGATCACTATCTGACTCGCATAGTTTGACGCAACAAGGGTTGAATCCGGATCGCCAATTACTAGCATTTTCTTTACATATAACAAGCAGCTGAAGCGGTATAGAGTTCAGTTTTCAAACACAAGCCGACAAGAGCTGCATGCCTTCTAATCTTCTTCTCCTTTGTCTGCATTAACCTTCTGACTCGGGATGCAGGAAGCGAACTGGCAAGCTGTCGGATGAATTCTTCCCGCTGTCTGTTATTATTTTTCTTTATTAACCTCTCTTTTAACAGCAACAACAACAACAAAAAGGAAAATTCTGCCCAACGGGGGATAGCCGAGCTTCCTTCTTCTCGCATGTCATTTCTGCTTGTTTTTTTTCAATAGCTGCCACTTTTTTCTGTCGTTTTCTTTTCTCTTTCACTTGCCATCATCGCGAAACGACGACTGTATCAAAGCATCGAGAATGCAACGAAAAGAATGAAGAAACGGGCGAAGAAAAAAATAGTAATAATAATAATGAAAAAAATAAAAAGAGGAATAGCGAGACGAAAAGAAAACAAAAAACGACGAGGGAAGAACAGGAAGAGAGCTCGAGATTGTCCATTCTGACAGAGCATTCAATTGCCATCGTGCGCGATTACCACCCTCACCTTCATTGTCTGGACGACCAAGAGCGCGATTCCCGCGAGAAGCCAATGGTCTTTTCAAAGAACGTGCTCCCTTGTCCAAATGAACTGTGGCACGTGTAGCTGTTGCCTACTTTAGAGTACACGCTCGCTCTCCAAGATCCGTCTTTTTCTATTGGTTCGATACTACTTCAACCGCCCTTAACCCTGCCCTAAAGTCCATTCTGTAAGGCCAAATTTCAATTTACCCGACATCAACTGCAGCTCTCCAAGTGGACCAACGACGATTCGATGGATTATAGAAAAGAATTCGGACTTTCTTTCTCGGCCATCGTCTCTTTAACAACGTGGTGACAAGGTGACAAAATAAACGACGTTCCGTGTTGACAACGTCAGGGTGTTGACTGTTGAATCATCTACCAACATGAGGTGGTATTTCCAGTGACCGTGCCCGTTTCGTAGAAAAATCATAAACACAGCTTTCCCACAAATTGAAAATTAATAATTGATGTTATCGAAGAACAATAAAAAAAAGTCCTAGGTGGGTACCCCGTGAAGTTTCTCATGTCAATAAAACCTCCACACCGATTTAATCTATTATACATAAACACGAAAATGTACAGTGTATCATTCTAAAACATTAAACATTATTGGTACAACATTGTTATTAGGGAGGATCGTAGCTTATGTAGAGAAACCTTAATGCTACTCGCGTCGCTATGTCTACCAACCCAAGAATCTTTTGCTCTTCGGTTTGAATTACACAGTGGTGGTCCGAAACGACGTACCATTCTCGTCTGTTTTCATGTCTCAGTCTCCTTTTTCTTTCTTCCCATTTCAACTCGCTCTTCATTCCCTAACATTTTGCTTCGGGTTTTATCCTCTCCTCATTAATTACTCTCCCCCACCGCTTAGCGGAGCGCGACATTTCTCTTGCCTCCAAGCGGGAGACTGACTTAATTACTGCACCACCACTCGACCATCGCAACAGCAGTAGCATTACTTTATACCCTCCTAACACCCCCCTTTTCTATTTTCCCACGTACATAGACACACACTCCCTCACACACACACACACACACACACACACCCACTCAGGCGGCCATGAAGCACTTTTCATTACCAATCCTCCCAACCTATATTTCTTAGGTTCTAATACTAGCGAATGAATGTCCCATTTGCCAGCCGAGGGAACTGCTGAATCAGTTCTTTTTGGATGTTCCCCGCTTCGTTGATTTTTTTAAGAAAATATTTTTTAATCAATACTCGACAGGATGCTTACAAAAAATAAACAACCTAAATTAGTTTAAAATGTTCAAAATTTGTTAACAGTGATACATTTTTTTCTTCCGAAATTCAAAAATTCGCCTAAAAGTGACAGGACACGCAAAGTCACCAGGAAAAAAACAACTTAAGTTCATGGAAATAAATAGAATGAAATTCACTTGATGGAACTACAATTCAAACATAATGCTGCAACAAAATTAATAGTTATTTTGCATCATTGAGTTATTGATCTCAAACGACTATCAATGATCTAGTAAACCAATTCGTGACACGTACCAATTTGATAGCCGTAGGGTAGGTAATATTCCGTTATTGGGGAAATTGAATCGTTTCGAATGACTAGTGACACCAACCAACAAGCCAGCAACAAATAAAAATGCACTGTGAAATGTTAGTATATCCTCAACAACCTCTTCATGAATTGAATCAACTTCCATGTTTATACTGTAGGCTGTATAGTTCCATGACCAACAACTATACAAATGTATAGTTGTTGGTCATGGTAGTTCAGGGTATTGCTCCCAGTAAACTTATTTTTTCTTCCTTGATTAAAACACATCTCATTGTCCTAATCAATGTTTTCCCTCTAGTCTCTTTACACCCTCCATGTGGCAGCAAGAATGGCAGTTAAACGAATAATAAAGATGACTGTGTGCGTTTGCTAATTAATGGGATGTGGAAAGGGTGACCAAAGACAATTGTACGTTAACGGCGGCAGCTGAGACAGCAACAGCAGTAGCAGCAGTTTTTCATTAGGATTCTTTCTCGGTCGCTCATCTAATTGTGCATCACCACAGAAATTCATTCCATTCGCTCCTTTTTAGTATTCCCCGTCACCATTCTTTTCCTAGTTAAAAGGTGTCGTCGCTCTAGGAACCCCGCGATCCATTTACCACTCAGGGTTTTTACTCCAATCGATTCCGATGGGACAATGGTATAGGAATTATCCATTAAAGCTCTACCAACATCTTAATGGCAGAATTGTGGAGGAAAAGTTCTTCCACTAGTGAAAATCACATCAGCCTTTCCTTATTTTCTCCACGCCGGCGAAATGATAAAGATGGATGTTTTTTTTATTCATTTTTGATTCCCACTACTATCACTAGTACTTGCCACAACGACTGTTACTTTTGACGGGTTCTCGCGCAGCTGAAGAAACACCGTCACATTAAACTCGAAATTGTTATGCCTTACAGCAACAAATTTCGCGAATTTCCAACTCATTTTTAAATAATGACTTAAACAAGCTCACTGCGAATTTCAAGTAGTTCACTTTTTTCACCAACACATTCGATGAGTATGGCTCCCTGATAGGCTAATACCTTCGTCTTTAAAAACAATTCTAATCTTCTTCGATATTGATGTACATTTGCCTCTTGCGCCATAAAAGTTTAACGTATTCCTAATGAATCCGCAGTGAGGAACGAAATTTAAAGTAATGATTACTGCTACAGTATTTCTTAAAAAGTTGATATCTAATTAATTACACGTAATACGAAAAAGGTTAAACTATAGAATTAAAAATTCTGAAATTAATTGTTAAAAAAATTACCTACGACGGATTTCACGAAAAAGTATAAATCGGTGAGTTTTAAAACGCAGAAAACGGATAAAGAAATCAAAGCAAGCGTTCTTGAAAGATTTGCGCCAACAATGTCAAGTTTACATTAGACCCATTTCCTTTGGGAACTACTATTTGGTTTCTTAGAACATCTTTGTGATTTTTTGACTCGAGCATTTCAATACGTTAGCCAATATATTGGTTTTCTGTAGTTCGTTCGAAGAACCATGGCCTAAGTTTCTAGGCTTGCTGATTGAATTTTCTGCTGACCTAGGTCGAAGAAGGCAAAGTGCAAACTTCCAACCGAGAAAAGCCCTCAATAGCTACGACCTTTTCACGTCCCATCCCCGTCAATCAATTAATAAAGACCTATCGATTAGCGACACCAACGTTCTTAGCTCCAGCTACCATTCCCTACCTGAAGCATATAAAAAAAAATTTTTACTTCACACTTCGCTGGAATCTAAGTAACACTCGACTATCATATTATGAATTGATGCGATTTAAAATTTCCAATGTCAGAGTTAAGAATTAAATACTTCCTCTGTCCCAAAATCTGTTTTAAAAATCATGTAAAACTTTCAGATTATAGACAGTGTAGAAAATAATAAGTTTTTATTAGCTTATAGTAATCTATTGTAAATGTGGTCCTCTTTCTGGTATGTAAATTAGTTTTCCCAATGACATGCTAAATCAAAATAATTGACAGTTGAAATACGAAATGGAATATTACAGCTTTTGCTACAACGACAACCTACTTGAGTCTTAACTTTTGGATCACCCTCTATAATAAATCAAAATTCTATAATACTCATAGTAAGCATGAGGAAATGAAACAATGCAGTATTACAGAATATTTTTTATAATTTACGCAAATTACATACATTTTGAATTGTAATTGACCGAACGAAGTGAGGTCTGTTTTGAGAAGTGGAACGAAATGGCATTTGTCCGTGTGTGTGTGTGTGTGTGTGTGTGTGTGTGTGTGTGTGTGTGTGTGTGAGTGTGTGTGTGAGTGTGTGTGCGGATGTAACGCGATTACTTGTGAACGGTTCAATGGATTCACTTTAAACTTGCACAAGTTATTCCGAAGAGCTAAACACACATCGAGTTCAATTTTGATTGTAATCGCATTAAATTGTTTTAAAAAAAAATTTTAATAAATGTTTTCAACATTTTGGTAAACTTTGGTTTCAGGTTGGTGAACGGAGTTTAGATAAAATATCGTTAACATAAATGGTATATTTTAACTAACTTAACCTAACCTGGTATCTACACCCATAACACTAGGTTAGGTTAAGCAAACATAACAAAATTAAAATATACCATTTATGTAAACGATATTTTTTCTAAACTCCGCTCACCAACTTAAAACCAAAGTTTACCTAAATTTTTTATCGGAGTGAGGTCTGCTGTTCACAGAACTACTAATTAATATACTGTGAAAAATGTAAACCATAATTTGAAACAAAAAACAGCCAAATGTAAACCATATATTTTGGACAGAGGAAGTATTTTTTTGGTTAAAATTGAAAACGAAATTGTGATATAATTTGTAATATGATACATATATAAATTTAATCAACCATTCAAACATTTTATTAATTTAATATTGGACAGGTTTGAATCCAAACAATCATCTATATTTTTCTCTTTTATGACGTATGACAATTTTGTTTAAATTTGATAAACTAGGCAGTGATGGAGCAATCAGTGAGTTCTCAAAAGTTTTACCATAAAGCTGGTAGGTTTAGTTAGAAGTTTGTATGGTTAGGCGACTATCGACCCGTTGAGTTGACTGTTTGTACTCGACTGCACGTTAGCTTGAGGCTAAAGAAGGATTAGATAACTAGACTCTTTCGATAATGTAAAATCTGCAGATTGTGAAACTCCCCTCCTTCCAGAGAGATAAGCGAAACGCTTCGAGGAACGATAAGAGAAAACTCTCGTTAAACCAAGCTATTTTTTCCTATATAAATTCAGTAACAAGACCTTCCAATCCTCTTAACTCAAACCTGTATATTATAAAATAACTAACTCATTTTAATAGATTTTTATTAGTTTTTAGTTAAGTGGTACTCTTGAAACCCAGGATCGGAAGAAACAATTTTTTTAATATTTTACTTTGTCATATTGATGAATTTTGTAATGAAAGCTAAACCATAATAACAATAGTTTAAGTTAGTCAGATTAGTGCAGCTAAAGTAGCATATCATGTTATTCAACAAATAAATAGTCTTGAGATATTTTTTGTCAATTTTCATGAAATGTTTCATGGAATGTTGAATAAGCGCATTGCTTATAAACATTACATAAATTGACTTTCAATATGTTCGGCAATGTACATAGTCTAATTTATCAATTAATTAATTTGCAGTACGGTATGGTATACAGAATATAAAACTGAAGTTAAGCGCAATATGAACTTTGCCATAATAGTTTATCTTACACAAAATAAACTAATTTAACACATTATTTAACAAAAACTAACTCTTTATCTTAGCAGGCCAATTCAACAGCTCGTTTCCCCGTCTTTCGAAAAGTCAACTTCATTACATATGAATCAGACGTGATGGCTGCGAAACAGTAACGTTGAGAGAGATTCGATGACGAGAAAAGAGGAGTAGAAAGGGGAGGAGGTGGAAAGGAGGGGGGAGGCATAAAGCGAACTGCTAGTGACACGAACGCGCCCAACAACGAATACCTCACCGAAGTGCGCTTAAGCCACTCGGCACGAGTTGGCTGGCGCCGGGCCTAGCCTCAGGGTTAGCACGCGAGATCGATATTGGACACACACATTCACTCGCCTACTACTACTGCCATGGCCCTACTACTCAGCTTTGGGGATCGTTTTCGACATGCTGAAATTCCTATAGACTGGTTGAATGGAATAGAGAACGAAGAGATCGGAAAAGAAAAGCCCCCACAGAAGTGGATTGTCCATCTGTTTAAGGATAACGGAGGGAAAAAGCGATGAAGGAAATTTAATCTACTGTTTTTTTTAAATTATTTTTTTTTAGTTAATCTAACAAAAACAAATCATAGTATCAGCAAAAAAGATATCAAAAAATTGATGTCGTATTTATTACTTAAAAGTGAAAAATAAAATTTATTCAGTTTGGAATGACCTTCCTCTTTACTACGTAAAGCAGCTCTTACTTGTTCACATGATACTTGTAAAACACAAGTTTTCATTTTAACAAAAAGCTTTTGAAATATATACTATATAGCAACAAATTTTGAATTGTTATCAAATTGTTTTATTTGTAACCAATGTCTCTATGGGACGAAATTTCATAAATAAATAAATGAATAAAACCGAGTGCCAACATAATAAACTGCATTAAACGGATTATAGTCAATAACTAGTAGCTTGTTGTACCCGACTGACATAAAATACATCTGTATTAGAATCGATTCACTCATTTGTCAGTAATAATAAATAGTGTCATGAACCCAAGAAATAATCCTATTTCAATTCATTTTAAATTGTCAATTTCCAATTTTTTTGTTACATAATGTGATGAAAAATTGTGAAAATTGGTATTCAAATGGTAAGCTTATTATATGGACACGGTGTACTCAACCTCTCAAAATTAAATAAATTTATGTTGTAATTAATTAATTTATTTATTTATCTATTAATTTATTAATTAATTTATTTTTAAAATTTTTATTTTACACATTGCACAATTCCTGGGAATCGAATTTAAGAAATTCGATTTAAATTCAATTTTAATTTCGAATTTAAATCGAAATTTAAATCGAATTTAAACTTTTTAAGTTTTTTTCAAAAATCAAGAGAGGCGCTGGGTAGGAAACATCAATAGACATGACAAAAGATCTGATATAAGCAGAAAGATTTCTATTTATTCTATTTATTTATTTATTTATTTATTGCAATCCGATAAGATGTATAGAATAAAATTCATGCAAAATGTAAATATAACAATTTTTTCTTTACTTCTAGCACGGATTTCTACTATCTCTAGTACAATTAATTTCATAAAAAAAACAGGTAGCAGGGAACTTAAAAAGCCCCTCACTGCATTAAAAGCACGCAAGTATACAATTGTTTGTCGAACATTTTTAGTAACTTGAAATTTTGGAAGACATAATGAGAAGCATATAAGCTACATACTGTATATCACTTTGCTCATAAATATATAACTCGCGGTACTTTTCTGTTAGAGGTGCCCCCAGCTTCTACTTGGTGCTGGGTTTATTTTCTAGGTTAGGTTAGGGAAAAATATCAACGTACATAAAATAAATCTTAACCTGGAAAATAAACCCAGCATCAAGTAGAAGCTGGGGGCACCTCTAACAGGAAAGTACCTAACTCGCATATTACAATTTTATTGGAAAACTAACAAACACGATTCTTCCATCTCGTTAAAAGGCCTTGTTTAAAATACGCAAATTTTGGTGTGGCAAGTAAAGCAATTAGCAGACAATTTTGACGTCAGTTTCTTGCTCAACCAATGAAAATTGGTTGGCAAGAAACTGATGTCACATTTATCTACAAATTAATCCATTAATCACACCAAAAATTGCGTGTCAGGAGACTTGTAAGGTTGCCTGACACACAATTTTAGGTTAGGCAATTCAAACAATTTGTGAACAACTGTTATGTAAGCTTCTTGTCAATCACTTTTTATTGGGGAAAGAACCTATACGTCACGATTCTCAACAAATTGTCCGAGTTACCATACCTAAAATTTAGTGGGTCAAGAGACCTGTAGTCGAAAATTTATTCGTTAGTCGTTGCTAATTTAACACTGGTCATGTTAGGAAATGATTGGGTGATGAATTGTTTAGGAAGAGACTATTCACTAGTCTAAAAATAAATTATTGATTTTGTGAACGTTGGAGTTTGTATTTCAAACATATTTGCAAATACTATAACTTTCTACCTGTCTGTCTGTCGTTTTGTGTGCGAGTATCACACAAAAAAATAGCTGGACTAAATTTTTACAAAACGTTTCTAATTTATGGTCGATCTGAATCAAAATTAAAACAACCGATATCCATATTTAAATTTTAATTAAAAAATAAGATTGTGGGTAGGGGGAGGGAAGAGACTCGAATGAAATTTTATAATAAACGTAAAACGCATGCGAATGTTGGATATTATACTAGGTTTCTATGCATAAAAATAAAATACAAATACAAAAAAAAATTAAATAATGATAAAATGTTAAAAGCAATTAGTTTTTATTATTTATTAACAGCTTATCTTTAGTTTCAGTGTATTAAATTTTTATTGTTCAATCTTATAGGATTTTGTAGTAAAACTGAGGGTTCGGCTTCAAAATTCACCATCACGTCATGGTTGGCAATATTTAAAATTTAGATACGTTTTTAAAGCATAAGTTAGCTGTGACAGCCAAATTCGTACACGATTTTACTAATGCATTTTTTAAAACATAATAAAGCAATATTTTGAAACATATTGACTTTACCACGACTACATCAAAAATGCTACTCTGGCACCACAATAAATAAGATCAACCAACATACATAACGCGATGTTTCAAAACACATTTCTATCAGACCTTTGCCCAAACAATTTAGCTTGGTAACATTACAATCAACACTTTACTTTTATTAAAACGTTTATTAAATTTTACTTAACAATTGCATTTTATATTAATCAAGCCAAAATAATAAACAAGTTGGAAGCAAGAAAAAATCTTTGTTCCAAACATTATCCCTAGAACTGAAATGTTAAGCAACTGTATTGTAAAACATTTCCGCAGCTTTAATTTTTGCGGTAGTTGTTGCCATCATTTTACATAAAATGAATATCCATAGCCCTCTTACTTAAATATCTTTTTAGTTTCGTTTTTATATAAAAAATTGTTTGCAAAAACCATCTGAAACCCCTCAACGTCTATGCAAAGAACTTGCCTAATCTTTTCATCCGCTTTGTGGAGTAATTATTGCTAGATCCAATTTCTCCAGAGCGGAAAACTGCGATCTACAAATTTGGAATTCGTCCAGAAAATCATTTAAATTTGAAATGACGACGGTCGTCTTCTTAAAGAGAAAAAAAACGAACTGGTGTACGACAAAAATGGTGTACTGATGATAAATATACAAAAAATATTCAAGTCTACAAAATAAATTAATTTGTCACCAGAGTGAATTGTTAAAAGAAAACGTTTTACATTGATAAACTGATTTTCTAATTCTCCGCCTGTTAAACTTCTCTGCAAAACACACTACAATTTGCAACGTTTTACTACATGTAGTGTCGCTCTCTAATGACAGTTGAAAACAATCGTTCCAAAACATGAAATAATTGTCCAATAAAAGGTTAAGATTCCTAGCACACGCAAAATTAGGTATATAAAATGGAGTCATTTATGGACAATTGGATTGTCTTAATATCGTCGATACCGAACGAAGTAAACATAAAACTTCAATTTGTGAAAATGATTATTTTATGTATGATTTGTCTACCTGATTGTATGTTATTTCGATTGATTTAGTGTCGTATAACTCTCTCTAATTGGTCCAATATAATTTTTTTTATGCCTAGATCATAACTTAGTTGTCTCATTTCATGCATTAACTCAAAATCTGTAAAAAGGAAGATAGTTCATTATGATTTAACACGATCCAGTTATAACGTCAGGTTTCTACAATTTTTATTAGTTGGAGAAGACGTCAACGTTACTGCTCTCTTTTTCGAGTTGCCATACCAGGCCTTTTTCCAATTGCGTGACAGGGGACCTTTAAGGTTGCAGCAACTAATTTAGTAACGTGATGGACCTAATTGAAAACACTCAAATATACTTCCAAACAACAATTATTGCTAATCCTCTTTAAATTAAAATTTCAAATAATTAAAACTCGATTCTTTCAACTTCCTCACTAATTGCAAAATTATCATAATTCTCACTGTTTTGATTTCAACGTAGAATATAAACATTTGTTAGAAATTTGGCAATAAACATGAGATGATAAAATCGAGTTGCATAGAACTACTTGCATTTCTCAATCGATCGACCAAACAGGAAATTAAATGTTTTTCCCCTAAAGCGCCAAAATATAAAACTTCAAATATAGTTAAAAATAACTCATAGTATCAAAATTCACATTATTTTTATCAACACGTTATGTAAATTAGTTTTTTATTTTTTCATTGTGTACCAAAATCACTGAAATAAAACGTATTATGGATTTCCAACGGTCGTGCTTTTTTTAAAGTTATTATCATGACTATTTGATGAATTGTAAAGTCCAGACTTAACCTAACATTTGGTTTAATAAAAGTAATTTTAAACCAGTTATGCTGGCTGGAAAAACATTTTAACCTAGTTTTAATGTATTCCTGTTTCACAAAACTATCTATTTATGACGACAGTCATAATTTGGCGACCATAAACTCATCTAATAAAACACACACAAATGGAAACGAAAAGCAAAGGCGTAGCTACTTTAGAATGAACATTTAAATTGGACGAATTTTATCTTCTAGGACACCTTTTCCAAGGCAAGAAAGATCATTGATCTTACCTTTCACGGTCGACAGAGTTTTCTCGTTCGCACAGCGACTGCAGCTGATGTCGGTCCCCATTGGTATATATAAAGTAAGGTTCCTGGGAGAACCGCTGGGCCAACAGTCCGAGAGACGACCCAACATTCCAGCTCACTTGACAGAGATATTGTCCCATTATGAGTTTGAGAAATGGCCGAAAGAATTGGAGTGTAACATTTCATTCTCCGAGATGCCATCCACTGACCGAACCCGAGATAAGACCCAAGAAGGTTCAGGTGGTCAAAGACGACATCGTTCACTTCGGAAAGACGGCGACCACCATCAAGAAAACCTGTTCGTCAGAAGAAAAAAATAACATTATCGTTTAGTTAGAAGATAACTATACCCATGTCTATTTGCTTCACTAACAGTTTGTTTTTTAAATTATCGCTATAAAAGAAAAACGCAAACTTATAAACTTGATGACGTTTTTAACTTCATAGACAATAAACTACAATTATTAATCTTAGCCTACACAGCAAAGCTTAATCTAAACAAATGTTTTTCTTCATGATTTCATAAACCACGTTTCTTTTCATACAACAATATTAATTTTGAGTCTTCAACATAATGAAAAGTCAGATTTTCGACAAAAAAAAAAAGTTTCCAAATTTTATTCGAAAACTTGGGAAAGATATTACTTACATATAAGACTTTTTCTGATAACGTTTCTTTTCAAAAAACTTATGATAGTGATATTTGTTTAAACCTTAAATGAGAAAGCTAGTATAATTTCATCTACCGTTTGCTAGCCAAAGAAACAATTACTAAATTTTTCAAATAACTTGTCATTTGTTATATCTTTACTATTTATTTTGATTTTATTTTAATCTAAAAATTCTTCAGTATTTTTCATATTTTTTTGCAGTCTAAGGCCCGTAGCAAGCTATTGCGATCCATTGCATGCGATTGATCGCCAAGGGAATGTTTCTATGTTTTATTTATTTATTTATTTATTAAATAACAGTCCAAAAAAACTAACCCAGACATACACAATACATAAAAGGTATTCACACAAAAAGTAACAAAACATGGAACATAAAATATTGTACAAAAATGAATTAAAAGTTATACAAAATATAATCGTAAATTAGTTTATCCATTTCTTTATATGGCTTGTTTAACTTTACATTAATGCTCTCGACTTTTTTCCGAATTCGGGTAGGCATTTGATTCCAAGGAGTAAAACATTTGTAGGTAAATTTGTTGTCTATCCAAACGGATGTGATATCCTCTACAATAAATTTAAATTTATTAACATTTTTAATTAATTCTTCACTTCTGAAGAATCTCTTGTAATTATGCAAGGGGTGCAATACATCACACAAAAGGCGTGGCAACTCTTTTAGCTGATGATACAAAATCATATTTTTCACGGTAAGGATGCGAATCACTCGACATTTCGCCGTGATAAATTGATATCTATCCCATCCGAATAACTGCCGCAATAGATTGTTAAATGTAACTGAAAGTCTTCTTAGTCTGAATGCCTTTGCATCTCCCCAGAGAAGTATACCATAAGAGACCATGGAGGATATTTTAGAAAGAAAAAAAGTTCTTTTTTTACAAAAGATTAATAATTTACGAATACGTTTAATAATAAACACAAACTTATTGAGTTTACCAATAACATATTCAATGTGGGGTCCAAAATTTAGTTGCGAGTCCATAACTACTTCCAGAATTTTGATATGATCGTTTTTAAGGAGGCCACGGTGGATAAATATCTTCTTCGTTTTTAATGAATTAAATTTTAAAGGACAGTCTCAAAACTAAAGAAGATCTCGAATTCAAAATCTTCATTTTTGAAACTGGCCATTAAACCAACACCAGCAATATCTTTATCTATTATTAACTACGGCGTATTTGCAACTAGGTTGATAGCCTTTGTCACTGATATCTACTATAATATAAAAGCCATGAGTTCCTCTGTCCTGTCAAACATTACGCGAAAATCAGAAAGCGTAAGAAGCTAAAACTTGGTAGATGACACCTCAAAGGGGTGCATCAGTCCATTGGAAACAGAAATTTTTATCAGGAGATGTGCGATAATTTTATACGTGGCAGTTTACTGTTAGTGGTTGTGCATAGTTCAAATTTACGGAGAAACCGTAAGATCTACAAAGCTGAAAGTCAGAAGAATGGTAGATTGTACCCAGAAGGGAAGTATGAGATATTTGATGACCTGATTGTGTTGAAAGGGGGGATTGCGACAAGCCTAGAAAGCCGAAGGAAAACTTTGCTGCTTTTATCAGTTATGTTATTAGTAATTTAAAGTAGAAACAATAAAGGCAACAACAGAATCAATTGAAGGACTTCGGTCAGCATCATGATAACCCACATTTTTAAAATTGTTTAAATGAACCGTTTTTTTCTGGTGAGAAACTTCATAAAGTCCCATACTAAGCAACATGGTAATTTTCTGTATTACGCTGCTATTTTCTGGAAAATCGAAGAAGTGGTAAACTAACAAGCTAGAGACAATACTGAGAAACAGTTTGATGTAAAAATGTCAGGTCGAAATAAAAAATTCAAATGATTGAAACTGTTCAATGAATATAATAGACCAAATATATTGCTATAATGAATATAATAGACCAAATATGTTGCTATTCAATTCAATTCAATTTTATTGAGATACCCTATAGCCTACAGCTTTCGTCAACTTGAGTATCCACGACACGAATTTACAAAGTAAAAACAAAAAGAACACAATAAAAGAAATAAAAATAAGAGAATTGCAATATGAAAAGTAGTGACAAAATAAAAAAAATACAAAAAATGTTGAAGAGATATGAAAATGATGTGAAAATATGGAATGAAGATAGGCGAAAAAGAATTGAAGGCTTGCCCGGAAAAACGTTGTATGTCACAAATCACAGTTTCGAGTGAATCGCCAAAAAAATATTTATTGTCTGGGCAGCGTTCTTCATGAAAGCGATATTTTCACTCACAGTTTTACAGGAATGCAGTGTCGTTTTTTACATAGTAAAGGTTCGACTAGCTAAACGTATGAGAAGCATTTTTTTTCATAATAATCTCAATTTTAATTTTTAAGCACTTACACTTACTCTTTTTAGCACTTTTCCGGACAAACCTTCAATTAAGTTTTTTTTCTTCGGAGTAAGAGTTTATCATTACATTAAACATAACCCATACATTAAACATAAACCAAACGCTCAGCTAGTCAACATAATATGCTTGCCATACACAACAGATAATGTTTGCTCGTGTAATATACAGTAGCGCTTTGTACTAAGAGACAGCACAAAGCGTTGGGAAAAGATTCCTCTACATTGGTCTTTTCTTCAGTTCTTTTACTTTCTTTCGCTGACAACCGATCTCCACCTCAATCAATGTTGAAAAGTGAGCAAAAGAGAGAAAGGAAATCTGGTCAAACCCCCTTCTCGCACCCACACATTAACCCAGAATTTCAAAGCCACTTGGGGGTGACCCATCCCACTCTTGCTCCTCTTCAACCCCGAGTCCAAGATTGCTATCAACTATCGATTGAGCAAAGGGCCCTCTCTTTCTTTTACGCAACTAACTTGGGGCTCCTCTTCTATAGGCTCTCCTTTAGCTACGGTGTGAAAAGTGACATGGAATTTTTTTTTCTTTCTAAACAATTTTAATCATTAAGACAAGCGTAAAATTCAAGTTGGTCTTACAGTTTTCGTTAAGTGCTAGCTATTAATGTTAATATGTAGTTAATGTTGCAGGCATTTCTATTACGCGTACATTTCGGTACTTTTATGTCACGCACAAAAATGTAGTTTGAAGGCGGTCCCCTGCAGAAAACGTGTCAAGACACAAAAAAAAACGAATGATAAATTCTTCACACAGTAATTAGGTTTCAAAATTCACGGCGTATGTTCGCCATCCTCATTAAAGATGAAAATAAAGAGTTGAAGCAAATAGCAAGAAATGGGAGAAGAGTCGTCAACTCATCTGCGTAATGAGCAAAATGTTAAAGATTTATTTTTTTTTGTTCGAAATAATTTCGACTGTAAACTTTTCGAGACAGCAACAGACGTAGTAGCCTCCTGCTAGCGGCGTTAATTGCTCTCTAAATTGCTGGTAATTTGATTCAAAAGCTTTTTATTGTTTCAACTCTCGTGCACATCTCAGCACATTGTCTCCTCGCAACTTCTAATGGGCGACAACCTATAATTTACTAGTTCTCATAATTACTGCAAACAACATACGCACGAATACAACTTCAATAATTTGTCAACTCTTTTTCGATTGACTGTTAATGGAACTCTTCACCAACTTTACACGATTAAATCATAAATGTTTAACGAGCCTATAGTTAAGGACCAGTAACGTAATAATGATCAATTTTCAAATTTTATTGCCCTCACACACACACACACATACACTAATAACTTAAGTTCTTAAAAATAAGTACAAAAACCAACATTCCAACTGGATGAACAACTTTGCTACCGATTCCCTTCAACATCACCTTCTAAAGTGAAAGGTCTCGGGAGGAAAAAGAAAAATACCCTTAGTATTCATTGTAGACATTCGTAAAGGACTGTCCTAGGTCTTGAAGTGCCCTTATTTCATCCCTTTTTACCTGGTAGAGCCTTCATAAAAGAGCTGTAACTTGTCGCAGCTGACGGCGACTCTTTTTAACACACACACATTCTTGGTGGCTAGCTATTCGCACTCCACGAGCTTGCTCGTTTGCTCCGAAGAATGGGGCCCTAAACCCAATCATAAATCAGGCAATTCAGCACATAATTCTAATCAGTTCGATGATGGCACTTCGTTCGTTATTTATATTCGCACAAATTGCCCTTTGACCCACACCAAAGTTCATCGCAAACAACGTCTCGCAGGATAGCCCGAACTTTTATTGGCTCTCGAGCGATGATCATTTCCTATATGTGTGTGTTAGTTATCCCCCCCGAAATATCGAGCGGGAGAAATATAAAACGGGAACACGAGACACGTTCCATCGTAACTCTGAAAGCATTAAAAGCCCAAGTTGTTACAAGAAATGTCCTACAACGACCGACGCTTGTATTGGTTTTAAAGTACACGATAAACCTTTTGTTTGCTTTTACGTGGTGGTGATGCATTTCACAAGTTTACAAACCTATGTTTTTAAACTCGAACAGCTTCATATAAACTCAGCTACATAACCGTAGAAAACATCATCTTTCTAGTTTTCACGTCAAGTTGGATGCTTTGTTTTTGTGTCATAAAATTCTTCACAGGTCAGAGTTTGTAATTGTGTGCAGTGTATTGACAAATTTGTTTGTAACATTTGAAATTAGTTCAAACGATCCTAATTACATAAAAAAAAATTGAGTTTTTTGGTTATCCGAAACGTTTGCTAATGACACGGAGCAGACCACAAACATTCACACAAAATCAACATTTATTTGGCAACAACGTATTTTAAGTTGGCATTATCCAGAAACGTCGAATTAAAATAAACATCAGTACTGTAGTGTTTGACATAATCTATGAATTTTGTATGAAAAATCTATTCAACACTCTTTTAAATTCAAACGTTTAAGTCTGAGTCAACTTCGTTATGATCCTCACACCTCGTCCTCTCAACATCACCAACGTTTTAATTGATGACCGTGAAATCATTACCATTCTTAAACGACTTTTGGGAAGTCTGCCTCGAGCCAAAGCAAACACCCTCTTGTTGACCATCGGGATTGGAGAATGAGATGAGGAAACGTAGGGGTAGGACGAGGACGAAGATAGAGAGAAGGAGGGGGAGAGAAGGAAAATTCGATATCAGTAGTAGGTGGGATGATCAACAACTCTTCAAAAGCAGACTTCGGGCCTCCTTTGACGCTTTCAATTTTCCATCTTCACCTACCTTCACCAATTCCAACACCTCGAGCAGTAACAGCAGAAGGGGGCGACCCCTCCAAGAGCCTAGGATTGACGCTCAAAGGTGAAGGTTGGAAAAATGTCGGCCAAGAAAAAAGTCTCAAAAAGAAAAAAAAATCCAAAAGATAAAAAAAGATGAAGATAGAAAGAGAGAGAGAGAGAGAGAAAGAAAAAAGGAACTGGAAAGTTGAGGGTTGGCAGAACTGGGAAGAAAAAAGGAGGAGGAAGCTGAGGCAGATTGGCTCCTCCTCGTACAGTGTGATCCGTCGACCGGCTTAGCCCACGAGCTCCGACAGCTCTTGAGTGCAGCTCGGCATGGTGCTGACTCAGCTGTTTGCCCGCCGCCATGTCGGTCAGTCAACTTTTAAGACAGATTTTTCTCCCTCCCCCCTCGCTTTTTTCCTTTCCTCCCCTTTCCGTCTCTTGGATTTTTTCTCTTCGACTTTTTCGCCCTACCCCTCTACTAACACAAGCCTAGTCTTTACTACATATTTTTTATTGACTGCCGACGGAAGAGATTGAAGAAGAGGTTCCTCCTATGTTTCCCCCCATCTTTATCCACAAGTGCCTAGCGGCTATTTCCAAAAAACCTAATCTCGGGAGTGGCGCTCGCAGAACAGTGAGAAAGTCTTAAAACGACGGACGATAAAGTACACTTCTTTTTCTTCACTGTGGTGTATTTTAAAGCTATAAGGATTTTTCGGCTCCCTACTCAATTTGTCTTTTGTTTCGTGGTGAAACGCTTCATCTTAACCGTTAAACCATACAGTCTATCGAATCTAGTTTTCGTTTTTTTTTTCAGTGGCCGACAGAGGGCACTTTTCTTTCTTCCATCCAATTCCCGCGAAACAACTTTTAACAGCACAGAAAATTGTATTGTAAATAACACGCCCAAATAATAATTATAGCTCGCCTTGTTATTAATATTTATGCTTTATAATTATTCTGTCATTTGTATACGTATAATAATTTTCACTCTACATAAGGTTTTTTAAAATACACATTTTATACAAGCTTCGTGTTGAACTTAAAGAGAATAAATTTAAATTTACTAAAGAACCATCAAGATCAGTATTTTAACATAATTGTTGATTAAATGGAAGATTAAAAATAAACATGGTTAAAATAATAAATGCTGCACGATAGTAGTTGAGGGAAACAGGACACTTAATCATTCATAACGGTTAAAAATAATTTTAACCGAATAATAATTTTAGCAGAATTATAATTATTCGGAAAATTTACACGTACAGGATGTTTCAAAACTCTCCAAGCACACGTGATCATGTTTTTTACGTATTTCCTCAACTTTTATAGATGATGCATAGTTAAAAAAAGTGTTAAATTTTCCTAGTTTGAGATTCTTGAGACACCTCGTAGGTCTAATGTTCTTAATTTTAGTAAAAATCATTCTTAAATTATCTTTGATGAAAAGCACTTTACCTATGTATGGAGACTTTTTGGACATTCTATTTTACCAAACTTTCAAAAACTTTCCACTATTGTAAACTATTAATTACAATCTCGAATAAAAATCACTTTAATACGAGTTCATATAAAAAATTTAAATTACTGTATCATCAACCAAACTACAAAAAGATGTTAACTTTGATAATAAAACTATTTTGTTTCATTAAAAAAGACAAATACACTCATTACAGAGCCTTTTTTTTTTATAATCGTGAATGAAAAACGTTTTTTGTAAAAAAAAAACAATGTTATCATTCATTCTGACAAAACCAATATTTAGACTCGATTAATTTTCCGTATAAAAATGCGTCCTTTTCGAACCAGCACATTGGACCCTTTCCAATCCTCGATTCATTTATAATTGGTGGCGATACGATCATCTGTTAGCCATCATCGAGCTCCCCACGGGATCTTGTTACCGGCAAAATTCTTTTGACGGCATCTAAAATGGAAGTTAACACGGCAGGTTCCGACCGAGAAGAACCATCCATTCCCTTTCTGACACGTCAAGAAAATGAATTAAGAATTATCCGGATTCGTTAGAGAAATTGGAGGCAGTCGATGTGATAACGATCCAAATAACGGTGCAAAGGCCATTTAATCTTTGTCGACCAGCAGTAGGCCTACTTTGCTCCCACCGAGTGTGCTTGGCTTCAGGGTCGACATTCCACTGGAAATATTGATCGTTTGCAAAGTGAGCGAAGACAGCACCACCACTGCTAGTAGTAGTAGTCGGTCGAGTAATAATACTAGTATGTGGCTATACAGCTGCTTATCGTGTCAACGAAATGATTAAAACGCTTGACGTTATGACAGCCAAATTTATTATTATACCAATTTTAGTTTCCTTCCAACTTATCAAACCAAAGACGTATGCAACATGTCAGTGAAGAAAAACATTCTTATAAAGAATAAACAAATCTCTGCAATCGTTGCATCTGTTATCATGAATCTCAAGTTGGCGTTAATTTATGTTTTAAAATTCCAGCACTCAACAAAACAACAACGTAAGAAAATAATTCCAATGAAGCGAGAAACCTCTCAGTGTCAATGATTTATTAATATCGATCAATAAGGTTTCTAACGAAACAATAAGCTGCAAATCATTGGCGCTTGCAATAAAACTATACAAAAGAGTTTTTTCAAATTGAATTTAAACTCAAAACCCCCGATCACATCATCTCTTATATAGTTTTTCAGTGTATTTGTGTGTGGCTATGTACATTAAATGTGCTTTTTAATTTATAAAATACTCGTATATAAAAAAAAGTTAGTACAAATAAATTGCACTGTTTTAATTTAATTCTTAATAATAATATAAATAAAATATCAATGGCTTATGTATGTCTATTCAACTTAGTCGCAAATATACAGTAGTTGACGTTAAAGATATTGCTAGTGATTTTTGCCTTCGTACGTTGATTGTACCGTACATATTTTAATAAAAATTTTCTTTCAATAAAAATTTATTTAAAACATTGGTCCCATAGAGCGCAAAATTATAATTAAAAATTCCACTAAAGAATTTTAAAATTAAAATAGAAACGTAACAAATAGAAAATGAATAACAAACAAAAAGTTATTTCTAAAAAAAAAAAACAACTAAATAATTGTTTTGTTTCTTTAGCTAGCAAATAATGGATAAAATTATATTAGTTTTCTCATTTCAAGTTAAATAACAAATTCTCTGAAAAAAAAAATTGGAGAAACGTTATCAGAAAAAGTCTTATATGTAAGTAATACCTTTCTCAAGTTTTCGAAGAAAATTTAGGAAAACTGTTTTTTTCTTTTTTTGTCAAAAATCTGACTTTTCATCATGTTGAAGACACGACTTTTGTGACGTCGAGTTCTTTCGAGAGTTTCCAAGATGAACGTAAAATGGAAATAAGGAAGAAAAAGAGGCTCTCGAGAGTCATTAAAGTAATATTCGAGGAAAAGATGCTGCTGCTGCTTTCGCAAATCGATAAGAAGAATTTTCATTTTTCTCCGTCGCACTGCTCGTGCTGAACCTTCCGTCAATATATAGCAATTGATCAAGAAAACGCAATCGTATTGCTTCGCTCCTCGGCACGAGAACACCAAAGCCAAAACCAACTTGTTCGATATTGATGACTCAACTCGAATCGAGTCAGTCACGTTGATTATTAGGACAAACTAATAATCAACGTGACGGTTCGCTGCCCTCACATCAATTCAACAACTACCCCTAGGCACATCCGCCAATGAAAATCCTCCGATAACCCCAAATCCTGTCGGCCTTACTTTCAAGTTAGGTCGTTTGACTAACTCGTTTGACTAACTCAACACCTCCAGTTGGCAAAAACGAAAAGTTTAATTGCAACTTTTTCTACCTCTTAGGTCTTTGCGGGAAATCGGATTCGTAGGAAACATTCCCGTTACCTCACGGTTCAATATCCATCCAGTAGGCTGCTGCTGGCTGTCCTAGTCCTAGCTCGTCGATATTCTGTTGGCAGATTCGGCGAAAGCGCACTCAACGGGAAACGACAGATAGTCAAGTAGGCAGAAAGCTTGCGGCGGAATTAATAGCCTTCCCAATAATGGGGGGAAAGTGGAAGTAACGGGGGCTTATTAAATGAGGGATTGTGGACATTGCATTAGCCGAGGTTTTTGCAGTCCCCTTGGAACAGAGGAAAGGAGATTTAGAGACGAATTGGGGGTTAGGAAAAAATCATTGGAACTTCCTAAATTACCAATAAGGTCCCCTGCTCAAATTCCAAATACCTAATGACTTAATATAACGTAGTGCTAAGTACAACTGGTGAGTTACAATCGTTACGTCTGAAACAAAATCAGAGCTTAGCTCATTTATTAAGCACCAGACTAGACTACACTAGACAAAGACAATGATTCATCAATAGATGAACTTGGAAAAAAGTTTATTTTTTTGTATAAGGAAAATACATTGTTTATCGTTATTTATGTGCATTGTTATTAGCTTATTATGAATTACGTTTATAAATTAAATCAATTTTCACCCGTCACTTTTGACGGGCATACAGTTCGTAACATAATGTGTTACCACACCAACACAAACATAAGCATTGCCGGTAATCAATGAGTTGAAGTATACATTGTACACACAAAAGATCACATTTGTATTGTTTTACCTTTATGGGGTGTTTAATTATAAAAACAAATACGATGAACGAATGTTGCAAAACGACATGAAGTTTTAAGGCTACGGGGTTTACAAATCAATGAATTTTGTTTGGAAATCAAATCAATTATCTCATGAATGTTTAAACAATTAAACAAATAGTTATCTCACCAGTGTTAGGAGTTTGCACACGTTTCTTAATATTTTCCCACTAGTAGTGACATTAACCACCAAAACCACTTTCAGATCAACTCGAGCTGCACGGTGTTGATTACTTTGTGCGTTGAGAAGCCTTTCCGAGGAAAGTGGTAATCCAATTTTCTATTGACTCGTTCCCCTTAGAAAACAATAAGCCTAATTCTCCAGAAAAGTCATACAATTACTTACCGATTGTACACAGAAATACACAACATAATCGTTAGTGGCCCTTTGTTAAAGACGATGTAAACATTGACGATGTAAACATTGGCGATGTAAACATAATATAATGACAATGTAAACATTGCTTACACCTATGTATGTGATTCTTACTTTTAGTAGAAAATTGGGTAGTTTTTAACAAATACTAGGAACAATGCAGCGCGCTACGTTAATGCCAGAAATCAGGGTAGAGCGGTTTTTTTAAATCCAGGAAAATTCATCCCCACTATAATTCAAATTCATTCCTGCTTCAATTCATCACAACTTCAATTCACCAACATCAATTCACCGACTTTAAATAATCTCCAGTAATTCTTCCCCTTGACAAAGGTCAAGTCATTAATATCACTAGTTTGTGTGTCAAAACTCACAAACTGTTTCATACATGTTGTTTATACGTTGTTAGCATTGCCGTTTAATTCTAATATACTGTATGTTACAATTAAGAAATTTTAAGTCACAATTTTTGAAACAAGGAAGGAACATAAGCCTATCGTCAAAATCTTGAGTTTGTAATGGGTCAAAACTCACAAACTACAGTATTAAATATTCGTGATATTGGTATTAGTAGACTAACTACAGCTGGGGTTTCCAACTTTTTCTACAGTATGTTCCACACCCCCAGGAAATGTGATTAATGTTTGCACCCTCTACAAAAGTAATATCAGAAAAAGTCTAATTTTTTTGATTTTTGAACTATATACATTAAACCTATTGCAAATAATCAAACTGAACTAAATACAGTAAGCTTTTAATCCAGTGCATAAAATGCAAATGCAGTATAAATTGAGCAATTGAATACTAATTTATTACTAAAAAAATTTTAATCTGTAAAACCAATCCCACTACTAAACATAAAACTCAATGACTTCTTTGCTTCTGCCTCTTATTTATAATTTTGTCAAAACGGAACACTTTCTTCCCGACTCCGAACCGCAGGCCCCCTTTGTGCCGATCATTAAAACTTCATCCAGCATCTCCTGGGGTTGCAGGCACCCAAGGTTGAGGAACTCCTGAACTACAGGATATGTTCGACACTGAATAGTTATTTTAGAATTTTCGGTCACATTATTTCTGTAATAGAGGTGAAACAAAAGTGGTCTGATATCATCGAACTTAATGCCCCCTTATGTCATTTAAATAAAATTTTATTTGTTAAAATATATTTGTATTCTACCCGAACCCGACGAGCTCTAAACGATGATACCTTACACGTCCAGCTTGAAAAATATTTATTTTTTCGACCCCATTCAGATATGCGAACTCTCGAAACAAATTTTTTACAAAAATTAAAATACGACTTTCGATGTTGAATAATATGCATAATGCATAATATGTTTAATTTCAAGTGTATAGTTTTTGTTCGTTTATGATCTACACATAACAAACATACTTGTATTTGACACACATTTCAAAGCTGTAACAAAATAAATGGAGTTCCGTCAGGAGGTACGAAACCTTAAAATTATTCTGAAATTAAATATTTTAGTTGTTATGCTCATTTTTAATCAAATTTCAATGTTTTATAAATTTTGAGTTCGTCTAAATGTTTTAACGAAAGTTGTTGTTTGATTCTCAAAATATTACAATATTATAACACTATTACATTCAAGCACACCCATAGGATTCAGGGAAGATATTGAATTATTCGAGTAAGTTTAATTAAATAAAGATTGAGTTGATTATTTTTAACCATTCTAAACTTTAAATAAGTTTTTGTTCTACGCAGAGACTTTTATTCTACATTGAAAATTCCTGCCGAAAACAGAAATTCGTAAAAACAAAACTAGTTTCGGTTTATCACATTCTGCCATCTGTGTTCTCTTTCGTGAAACTTCCACATTTTTTGAATTCGAAAGTATCAGAGGACTGAAAGCCAGAAACGGAGAGCAAAACTAAACTAAAGATCGGAAACTCAAACACAATACTGTCAATAGCACTAAAGAGCATTACAAATAACAGATACTGGATAAGGGTTATCGTCAATCACTTTTATATCTTCAGATGAAAAAGTTTTTCAAGTTGGAACATTTTTGTGAAAAACTGTACTTGAAGGTGTTTTGGGCAGAATTAGCAATTGTAAAATGAATTTTTAGAAACTTATTTTTTTTAAAAAATAAAACTTTTTTTTGTGATTGTTGCCATTTATTTTACAAAAACTTATAAAACTGAACATGTTTCGAACCACTGGGCTTCATCCTCAACGGGATTTCAAATTCGCAACCCTGCTGAGGATGAATTAACAATACCGCCACTGAGCTATCTAACTCCTAGGTAACCCAATAAACACATGCCATTATAATACTTATGAATTTGATTAACACTTTCTTATTCGCTGTAAGGTTTAATATCATACAGTAAACAACTCTCTCTTATCCGGTAGGAGTCGTAGGACCAGTAACCACTGGGATCCAGAGAGTTGCCGGAAAACAGAATTTTCCAGAAATGAGTTTCCGGAAAATCACCATATCATCTTACAAAACTAATTAAAACTCTATACAGTTCATGCAGAGAGTACAATAGGTCAATATGCATCAGTATTTTCACTACATGTAGTACTGTATCTGAATATTTTAGAAACGAGAAAAACTTGAAAGAAATAGCAGTGCAATTTAAGTACGTTCTAACGTTCTGCGTTCCGATTAGAATTAACTACGTTCCGAATGGTAGTAAAAAACTTATTACTATTTAGGTTCCGGTTACTTGAGAGTTCCAGTTATTTGAGTATCGAATAAGAGGAAGTTCACTGTATAACGCAGACATGTCAAGATCTATTCTTGTAAAGCTATTCTGTGTGTACGCTATGTCGTTAAAATTACACGGTGATTTGGTTACAACAAAATCAATTAAAAAACAAGTTTAAAACTTACCGATAGCATAACGACGATGAATAATGGTTGCACGAGTTGATCATTCAACACTACACCATTCGACGTTAAGGATATTTGGTAGCATCATCCAATGTTGCAACTATTTTTCAATTCAGTTGAGCACAGTGTCGCAGTTTATCAGTGTCACTTCAAAGTTTATGAAGTATCAGCCACAAGCACCATGTTCGAAATAGGCTTCCAGTATCAGCAGCTTAAGTTCAGAATAGCATTCCTTCTAATAATATCGATATTGCAATACTTCAATATGCAAACGACCAATTTAAAAACAAAATATATGCCATGCTTTATGCTTTGTAATTCCGGTAAACTTTGGTTTTAGGTTGGTGAGCGGAGTTTAGATAAAATATCGTTAACATAAATGATATATTTTGTATTTTCTAACTTAACCTAACCTAACCTGGTATCTACACCCATAACACTAGGTTAAGTTAAGTAAAAACAACAACAACATTAAAATATACCATTTATGTTAACGATATTTTTTCTAAGCTCCGCCCACCAACCTAAAAACAAAGTTTACCACAATCACAATTCCATTTAACGCACCAATATGTTGTCAAATTTATGAAAGTGTATACTAATAGTCGATATGTCGAACACCACTACAACCTCGTCCTTGTAGTAAAAACTTTTTATTCTATTCACGCAGCTGTTGTTTTCGATGATGTAATTGTGATTTTGAATAATTTCGAATCCATCATTACCAATCCTCCACCCATTTTTGAAATGGCAATTACCAACCCGGCGTTTTTCGATTATTTATTTATTTATTTATTTTATTTATTTATTTCATCAAACGATTCTAAGCAAATCGAAACACAATAACAACAAAAGACATTTTGGTCGCAATATTCGTTTATATTTTGTACAACATAATGGTATTCCTTCAAAGATTTTAGTATACTACATTAATTAATAAACATAAATGCTCTTAATAGGCAAAACTATTTCGAACCTTTTCTGTTTTGGGCCCGCCAGTAGTTCAGTGTTACTTGGTTATGGGTTTGTTTTGCAAGTTAAATGAGAAAAAACAAACAAACGAATCATACATTTAATACGTTTTTATTTTTTTTTCCTGATCTAACCTGCAAAACAAACCCATAACCAAATACAAGCACTGAACTGCTGGCAGGCTCAAATAAGGGAAAGGTCCAATATTTGTTTTTTATTCAAATGCAAATACCTTTAAATTAAACGCATAACAAGGTAGGTAAGGGTTCTGCGAAACTCAATTTGGAAAACAAAAAGTCAGTTAAACTAACTTATTGATGATATAAAAAATAAGTATGACATATAGGATAACACGTTTAACAAAAATTGGATAACAAATTGTGACTGTACATATAACTATGAATAAGGATTTGTGTATCATACATAAGCATTTTGTTTAATTTTTTTCACCAATACGAACAATTGATCGTTCAATTTTAAAATTAAAACTAAAAATTTAAATATCGTGATACAGTTGTAAAATTACGCAGCGTCGAGAAATTTTAATACAATAATTTGTTTATGTTTGTTTGCTTGTTTGTATGTTTGTGTGTTTGTAACACCAAAATCAGAAAAAAAATTGCAGGTGCAGCTGCAAAAAATTGCAGCTCCACCTGCAATTTTTTTTCTGAGTTCGGTGTTATTACTCTCAATTATTACTCTCGATATAATACACTAGAATGACCTCATGTTACCAGGCAAAATGAGCTAAAATGTTTCCGTCATTGTTGATGGGGCATACAGCCAGTATAATAATAAAATTTTCATTTCACAAAAAAAGTGACTAACACAAGAACTATAAGAAAAGTTTATTGGTGTTTAATACTGAATAAACTCGTTACATTGCTGAGAAATGTAATTATCTGCGAGTATCATCTTTCAATTCCTTTACTCTATTAGATGACAACGGTGCTTTATTGATGACACTTTGCTCTATGATACCTTTAGTCCCCAAATGGATGTGCAGCAGGTGCACTTAATATTATTAGTGAGTGATAACATTGCAGCTATCACTAAACCCGTACAACCCGAGTTCATGTCAATAGATATCCATCGGCAGTATAATACATTTTAGGACTAAACTTGTATTACTAAATCTAGGTATTAATTCTGTCAAATCATTAACCATTGCGGTTTTATAGACGTTATTGCGTATCATCCAACATGATTACCAGTATCGCGTTGTTAAACTAATTTGTGAAATAATAGCCAATTTCAACTAGTCAACTTAGTCATGATAAAAACTTATTGTAGATAGTCTATACAACATAAAATTTAAAATGAATAATTTTAAGCAAATCAAGAAAATAGGTCCCTATGAATGCAAAAATGTTATTAGTTTAACTTAAGTTAATAAAAATCTGTTCAACACAAACTGGCTTACTTAGAGCTATTCTGTACTCTTAAAGTACTGTATATTAACAAATTTTGTAACTTGCGTATTAAACACCAGCCATCGGTATGAGGGCACCACATGTCTATAGACTCCAGTTTAGAATAGATGAAACAAACAAATGCGTATTAATTTTATAATTAATGATAAATTATTAAATGTATTTTTTAACTAACTTAAGCTGGTATCTATTACCCACTAGTTTTTGTCAACTAAAAGCAACAACCCCATGTCGCTACCATGACAGTAGCTGGTGTTTAATACACAAAGTACTTAAGTACAAAACTAAGTACCTATACTCCGTGTCAGCTAACTATGGATTTAGTTTCATCTGCGCAAGTCTCGCGTCAGTCTCGTTGTAAGACGTG
>JAQIWH010000464.1:0-49223 GCA_034695005.1 Cryptops parisi | reverse complement strand
TATATATATACGTACATATAATCTTAATGTACTTCCTCTATTAACCTTGTAGCGATATATCCTTGCGAAGAGGTGGAATATTACACTCCTCAAATCCATGTTCACCAAAAACGTATAATTACTGAAAGGAACATGGCGTCAATTTTCCTTCTGTTCATCGATAGCCTTAAGAAGTAGAACATCAACTAGCACGTGTTTGTGGGTTAAAAGAAAAATTTCCATTATCTTTTTTTTCTTAAACACGTTCAATGGTGTATCAAGTCTCCCGGGGAGTATGGCAACAACTTTCAAAACATCGACCTTGTCAGTTGGTTGTAATTAACCCATCATTTGGTCGGGTCGAAAGAACCTATCTCACTGAAGCAACGAAGCTAGCATGTTAATGTGTTGAATTATCATCTTTCATCTTGAAGGAAGATAGTCATATTCTGTAGTATTACTGTTTTGTTTTTCTTCTCATATTTTTATTTTCAAAATTGCGACCCCACCTTTCGTAGTTGAAAAGTCAATTTCGTTCTTCATTTACATAGTTGAGTGATATAAGTTATTGGTAGTAGGAATAATGTAATTAGATATGCATAGTAAATAACTCAATCAAAATGGAAATTAATTACTTCGTAAATGTACAAGAAGAGTTTAAATTTGAACCGGATTTTTAATTAGGCCTAAACCAATTACCGTTTTTCCATAAAAAAAGACATCTTGTTTCAAATTTAAATAAGATGTCACGAAACAACAAAAGTACACGAAAGCATACTCATTGTATTTTTGTATATAAGCCTGCCTATGTAAAAGTTGTGATCATGTTTTTATACGTTTTATATTAACTTGTGAGTTTATTAATCTGTGAGTTGGTGAGTGGATGAGCTGGGAATTGAACGTTTACAGCCATCTAAAAGTGTTTATGATAATATACTGTATAGTCCAATGTATCAAAACTTGCATGAGATTTTTGTTTAATGTAACAAAAATCGCACAAATCGAATCAAAATAGCAGAAATCGAAAATGAATTTACTCAAAACTCGCATAAAAATCGAATATCACAGTAAAGTGTATTCTTAAAAATCATTTTTAATGTACCCGTTTAAAATGTAATTATTTTACATTGTTTTAAAACTATATAATTTTGTCAAATTTTTGTCACGAAACTCAATCTTGACACAATTTCTAAACTAAAACCCATTAAAACACAATAAAATTTGAGTATACTATAAACTGACGACAATAAAGTTAAGCTAAAAACAAGTCAAGCTGAAAAGTCGTGGAGAGTGATTATATTAATTTTAAACACGACAATAAAACTGATTTACAACTCCGACGAAAGACTACCTTTTACAACCCCTAAAATCCATGAAACACCCAAAAACAATAGTTAAAACAGCAACACAAGGGAACACTGAAACTTGAAGCTTCCAAATCACTAACTTGGAATGTTGACATTCTAATCTTTACGATGAATTATTAAATTCTAGTCAGTGAAGATGACAATTTTACATCGAATATACTGTATAAACACAAGGTGTCCGAAAAACTGTATTGTTAAAACTTTTATTACATTTAGAAATTAAAGTTGCAAGGATAATTTTCGGACACCCTGTATATATGAGAAATGTCATAGCAGACTGGAAACAGCGGTGGGGGTGGGAAAAAGGGTTGAAGGGTGGATGACAACCACGACGACAAGTCTCGAGTTGTCTTCGTTTTCCCTGTTGCTGCTTCTTCGTTGTTGTTTCTACGCATGCGCCAAAGCAAAATGACAAATGAGCCTCGGTGCCAGACGGCAAACTAGTTCGCTTCAGGTTCCATGTTTGCGGTTTTCTCTTTATTAAATCTCAAGCAAGCCCTGCGTTGTTGGGAGCCAAAGGAAACAGGCAGAAGGGGAAAAGAAAGTAAGGGGGTTAAAAAATAAATAAAAATATAAAGGAGAGGAAGGGTACGACGACGATCATCTCCTGCTTGGAAAACTAACTTGAAAATAAGAAATCGATTTCTTGCTTAAGAAAATGGCTCGAAAACTAAGAAAGCAACAAACAACAACAACAAGTACATACAACAACGCTAAAACACTCACTTCGTCGTATCGACTCCCACAAGACTTTAGAGTAAAGCAAAAGTTGTTTAGTTTAAGTTGGAAGTAAGGGGTAAAAAAGTTAAAGTCAAAACTTGCTCAAAACAGAAAGTGAAATCGGGTGCCAGCGGGTGAATTTTGAGAACACGTCCGCATTTTACTAGACCTAGTTTCTTCTTTTTTTGAAAGTATATTCACATACACATGAATCTGTCAACATACGAGAGGAATAGGTTTTTCTCAAACTTCAACATAAACCTCTCATAAATCGAGAACATCTCATTATAATCTTGCTATTGCGTGACTATGTGCAGTAGCAAACAAGACCTTGTGAACTTGATCAAACGCTCAAGCTGTGCCACTTCATTTCGATATACGATATGAAATTTTTCGATTTATGCGAAGTTTGGGTAGAATCCTCGCATAAACCGAAGACCACTTCCAATACAAAACACAATTTAATAACCACAAATGTAATAACCATATTTCATAAGAAATTCAGTAGACTAAACTGCATCGAGGTGCCATCACTCTGGGGCCATCACCACAAAAATTGATAATATCAATATTATATCGAATATCGATTTACTATACCAATAAGCTAATTGACCAAAGTTGACATCTGGTCACAAACTAGCAAATGTTCAAACCTAATTAGTGTGGCGAACATAGTTAAACGTTGAACGGCTCTACACAGTCACAAAGTGGCGAATGTGGTAAGGCGCAACTCACGATAACGAACAAATTGAAGGGCTCGGCGCAGTAACTGGTCAGCTCTACTGTTTGACGATAATAATTTTTCAATGGATATGATATTCTGCATAGTTTTTTGCAAGAAACAGGCCAATCTGATGCTCAGATACCGCGATATTAGCATAGATGATAATCACTACTGTTGGGTGCATAGGACAAGTTAGCTTCACAGCTGCCCGGCAGCCCTTTATTATTTAATGTGTACTGATTTTAGACAGCTTCATTTTCACATTTTTCTTTGAAAGTAAATATATATTACCAGCAAACTATTTATTTTTTTGCCAAAAATGTATTAGCAAAGTAATCTGTACATATCTAAATGTTTCATTTGAAACATTTTGCATATTTTACTGTTCAAAACAGTTTTGTTTTGTCGATACTGTGAAATTTTAACAAAGTGGAGCTGACCGATTACTGCTTTGAGCCCTTCAAGATTCTAGATCTGGAGTAGGCCTATGTTTCAAACTTCCAAACTAAAGCGTCGGAAAAAGGACTTGGCAACTTTAGTTTCAACTTCTCTTGCCTATTGTAAAAGCTCTATTTACGCGATCATCAGCGTTGCTCTGCAAATATTATCGCTTCCAATATTAATTTCCGCCCATCAAACTCTTCAGCTGAGAGCAACAAGGTATCGATCCGAAGAGAGAAAGCTACTGTGTTCTCGATTTTAGCACGAAACACCAATCTGGAATAGCTTTTAACGTTTTAATAAAAACAGGAAAATCGGAAACATCTAACATACACACTTTTATCATTTATCCTTTAAAAGCGCAAGCGATTAATAATTCACGTTTGACAACTTGACGCTAATGAACTTCCAAAGAAAAAAAAACAATTCATTAGGTTGAAGATACTGGTAATGTCTCATACTGATCATAATTATCTTAACAACTTTTATATATACATTATACAGTATACTGTACTTTTATTTAGATTTACATTATTTTCGGACACTTTATATGATTACTCATGTTCATCTGAGAAGCGTTAATATAGGTAGTCGTTGAGTTGTGGAATTTTGTATATGCGATTTACATTGCGATGAGAAAAATCTTGCCAAATAACAGTTTTATGCGATAAAAATTAGCTGTTATGCGAATTTTTTGCTGTGGCGCACAAGTGACCGAACGCTGTAGTTTTGCAATTTAGTAATAATTTCGATATACAGTGAAAACTGTATATCGTGTCCTGTCCTGTATATCTGTGTCCTCTCCTAGTGTATATAAAATCAATGTAACCAACAAAAAATTTAACTCATTGCTTCATAAGCACACCAATTATTCTGACTAAACTTATATTACTACTGTAGTTATTGAAGCTTTTGTATTGTTTTTAAATAAAAATAAAATAAAAATAAAAAACTCGATTATCCAAAATTTCGGTTTATCCGATAAAATATGCTATTTAAATATAAAAATCAATACATTATCGAAAAAAAACCAATGGCATCATCGATAGTTTTATCAAACAAAGTGTACACACGTGTTGTTCATCAAATGTTTACTATTTTAACTTGTATAACGTTGTTGCTTTTAAATACCAAACCGGGCATTGAATTTTCGGATTATCTAAATTTTTGTTTATCCGAAACAGGCTTGATTCCATCACATTCGGATAATTACATTTGTAGTGAATACAATTTTGAACTTACGTGAGGTTTGCGCAAAACGCAATTATGCGATTCTGTGAGATGTCTTTCTATATAAGTAGTAAAATGGACGTACCAAACCATCATAATACCAAATTCTCATCGTTCATCCCATCGAACATAACCAAATCGCATACACGTTAGTTCTCATAAATCAAGACCTCTGTGTTAACAAAAAGCATCACTAATATTATCTCCAGAAAAAAAATGTAAGGTCAAGTAGTGTGAAGTCGGTGGACTTTGGAGAAAAAAGTTGTGATCCTGAGAAAAAATCGCATATACTGAACTCGCAGAAATCTAATTTAAAAAAAAATGCATAAACGTGAAACATAGCATAAACGTGAAGTTGGTGGAATTTTGAAGAAAATCGTCGCGATCCTCGCGCAAGATTCACCTTCATAAAAGTGTGAGATGTTAGATCGATTCTGCAGATGGTGGAAAAGGGAGGTCAGAGTAATTAATAATAAGCAGACGGAGGCGAGAGGCGAGGGGGGTTGGGGAGGATAGGATTTACATCATCCCTATTGCAAAAGGGGGAGGGGAAAAGGGAAAAGAGTGAAGCAGGTTAGCTCCCAGAGCGTTGCCAATCCCACGTAACGCGAGAAATCGATTACCGAAACACACCAACTCGGCTCCTTCCCCTAGAGGGCGCTACGTTCGAAAAATTCGCGCATGCGCATCACCAAAGGCGATGGGTGTTGGAGATGGCGTATACCTTTGATTGCGGGCTTAGCAGTTTTCTGGCACTTTTCCTAGAAAAATACAGTAAATGAAATAGGGGATAAAAAGTTGGGCCCCACTCTTTTAAAACCATTGCGCGATGCAAGAAAATTTTATTTTGTTTTTCGTTCGCTCCAACTTCCATACGTGGAATTGTATGGCGCAAGTTGCCAAATACATTACACAAAAATAATACTGTATTTACAAAAAAACATCTCCGCGTGGAATTGCCCAGTTTTTGTTAACTACTGTATTACACAAATATAAAAATCTAAATCAAAAAATCAATTGGGAGTCCAGATTTGTAGCGATAAAAAAACGTGTTTTTACACTAAAATGCAAAATAAATAATAAACACATTTGAAGCGATAAAAACAACGTAGTAGGCCTATATCATCACCACAACACAACACCCCTATTAGTATTCCACAATACCTAAAAAAAAAATAACATTAGATATTTTATGTATTCCACTAAAAAATACCCTATATAGGAAAAAGACCATAATTGAAATTGTTGAAAATTTTAGTTCAAATAAATATTCAAAAATCCCTTCCATCCCATAATGAATATGTAGTACGAACAGGGGGACCGAAATGTGAAAAAATAAGATGACACACACACCCACACAAAAAAAAATTGGAAATGATGATAATAATAATTTTCGTTCCTACTGATCCTCTTTAAGGCCTATTCGTTATTCATTGGTATTGGCGTAAATTAGTTGCTTCAACAAACATGATAAAAGAGCAACCAGGCGCAACATTCCACCATACTATGTGTGCACTTCTCTCTCTTCATTGACAATCCCAAGTATCGACTTGTGCCACAGTCTACTAATGTTCCACTTGTCGATCAGAGACGCCATGCGTGAACAACTCACTCTCTCTCGCTCTCTCTTTGGCTGCTACTGCCTGCTTTCATTCTACTTTTTCCTTTCCTTCTCTCGCACGTGTTGCCGAATCGACCGTGTTGAAGAGAAAGCCAAGCAACCTTTTCAGTTTTCATCAACCGAGTGAAATATTAAAAACGCCACGTACAGAGCGCAACTGGATTTTTCAAAAATCGTTGCAACAGAAATTTCATTTCGACACGTAACGTCGTAACACGGTGCATTTACTCTAAACAATGTAATTCTTAAGTCGATTGCCCGCTAAACGAATAACACCTAAAATTATTCATATCACCATTTATTTTCAATCCTTTCTCTACGTATCGTTTGTCCAAGGTGAAGAACGGACATTTCCAAAGTTCTTGGAACTTTGATGAATCCTTTTTTCAAATTGGTCCAAATTATTTCTCGTTTTGGTTGGTGTTATACAATTAGTTGGTGATACGAAGACCAATAAGACTTTACATTTATACATTTATACATTATGTTTAGTTAATTCCTACTATAAATCTTTGTCCAAGTAAAAACCAATAGACATTTCTAAGGCTTTTGGAACTTCATGAATTCGTTCTTCAAATCGCGGTCTCAATTATCTTGGTTTCAATCTTATATTGATGGTTGTAAGTATAGCTTACCAAGTTCTTGATAAGCGAGTTCAAGAACTTGATTAACAAAGAATGTCATCATATTATACACAAGTGGTTGTTCGACAAAAAAAAAACAATAAGCATTTTCCAAATTCTTAGAAGTTGATCACCATCTTTTTTGAGACAATAAGTTAGATACTATAGAGAGACCCAATAAGAATTTCCAAGGTTCTTAGAATCTAGTTATCTACTCTTTTAAGAAATTAAATTAGCTGCAAACATTATATTTACCTTTAGACATACATAAAGTTCTTGGACACCCTCTTTTTAAAACAATAAGCCAGATACTACAGAGACCAATAGGAATGTCCCAAGTTCTTAAGACCTTGATATGCACTTTTTTAAGGCATTACAAACATTACGCTAGTTAATCATTAGGCATATGGTTAAAGTTCTTGGAACTTGATAAACTTCTCGTTTAAGACTGACAAATCCAGTATCAAATATCTGCGACAATTTCTATCTGGCCAAACAAACCAAAAAAGCAGCTGCTATCGGTAAATGACAAAAAAGAGACGCTGTGGACGTCTGCAAGAGACAGATACAAAAATAGAGTTTCAGACAATAACAAATGAAATCTGATATTCTATCACCACCATCTGTTACAGTGAACAATCCCCATTTATCCCTCCAGTGGTGTATAATTGTATCCTATGCCAATTAGCCTATCTACACCTATCATTTCACCCCCATCCTTCAGTTGGAGCAGGTGCAAGGTACAACTACAAAAAAAACATAACACAAAGATGTGACAGATGATAACTCTTACTCATGTTTCTCAACAGCTTCTTCAAAGAAACAAAAGAACGTTATGGGTCCTTATGATTCCTTAGTCAAACTCTTCCTTGTTCTAGGTATCTACTGGATGATGTTGCGCAAATAAGTGTCAAGAATAAATGTTGGATCATCTACATTTATGTAAATACGTGTCACTGATGTCAGTAAGAATGATGAATGGACTACAAATTAAGTTTGCATAAGACACGTAGGATTACCCAAAAGATAGTGGGATAAATTTCGGTGAAAATAGTTCTCAATTTATGCGAGTTTCGTAACTGATTCGCGTTGAGAGGAATCCTCTTAGATACTTTTTTTATGCGAAGGGGAAGGGGGGCTATTTAGTTCGTTATTATGCGATTCTGGGTGGTGGTTCACAAACTACTGAACCTTCCCACACCTGATTTATTTATTTCTATGATACTAGGTGTATGCCCGTCAAAAATGACGGAAGGCAACTGCTTCAAATCATAAACATACAGTAATTCATTGATTAACTCATGTTGCTTCGTAACGTTCGTCAAAGTTAGTGTTTTGACGAATTAGACATTATGTCTAATTCGTCGTGATATACTTTATTAGCTACGGCTTATGTTTGTGTTGGTATGGTAACACATTTACGTATGTTATGGTTACATTTGTTTTTAGTTGTTGTCATGGAAACATTCTGGCACGGAAAGAGGCACACAGAGAGACACTTGACTTTTATAATCTTTAATTAATGTACATCACGTGTGGCAAAAATGCTGAAATTATCTCTATGTTGGAATTATCGATTGTCGTTATTCAGTTTTATGAAATTTTCGATATATGCGATTTTCGATTTTTTTTTTCATTCGCAGAAGGTAACTTTCGCATAAACCGAAAACTACCTCTATCAAATATAAAAAAAAAAACAAACCAAAAGTGGGGATTTTCATCCATCTCTAGAGGAATGAAACTGACCACACGTGAGGTTCGAAAAATATAGCACCCATATTTTTTATGTAGTATCATGTCTACTATAGTCGTGATTTAAGAGCGGACGTAAAACTTAGGTAGCGTTCAATACAAGGTACACTGATCCTAGGTAAAAGAAAACAATGGTCGTTTAAAACGACAGGGGAGAGAGGGGGGGGTTCGCGAATTTTTTTTTTGGGGAGGGGAGAAGTTGTTGTTGTTAGGGGTTGAGTTTTTTTTAGTCTCTTTATTTTACTACAGGATTTCTCTTCCTCCTCGCAGCTCGTGGGGGTCATTTATAACCCATTTCGAAAGCAAATTCTTGTTTCTTGCGGTCGTAAATAATGGAACCGAATCGTTCTTCCCATAAGGTACTTTTCGATCGAAACCATCGCTCATTTTCGCCAACTTCAAGATAGCACGTTTAAACCATCGAACCGAAGCTCGAGTATGGTCAATCGATACTGAGAAAATGGCAGAGTGGTTTTGTGTGTGTGTATGTGTGTGTGTGTGTGTGTGTGTGTGTGTGTGTGTGTGTGCGTGTGTGGAAATATACTTTTGCCTCTCAACTTTTTCTTTTAGAAATATATATATTTTTATCAAAAACTTTTTGCTTTCTGTCAATTGACTTCACTTTCTTATAAGTGACCTCCGATACTCGAAAAATGTTTTCATACTCTTTCTATTAGCTTCACTTGTGACGTTGTGAGTGGGCTGGGAATTGAACGAATACTGCCATCTACAAACGTTTATGAGAATATACTGTATAGCCCAATAGAACAAAAAACGCGTAAAACAAAAACAAAAAATAAAAAAATCAATGATTTCAATGTAAAAAAAAATCGCATATTTATATAAATTAATTTATTTATTTATATATATAAATAAATAAATTGTCGGAAATACCAGAAATCAAAAATAGAATTATTCAAAACTCGCATAAATGAAATATCGAATGACTCAACGATCGCTTAATCACTAAGATTAAGCGATCGCGATATCAATCTCTAAGATTTATGCAAAACTTAATTTTGCATATATCGAAATTCGCATTGATCAAAATTCGCATAAATCGAATTTCTCATAAATCGAAACGTGCGAAAATCAAAAAAAGAATTAAACACGCCTAAAATTGAAATTACACAAACATTACATAAGTTTTAATTCGCATAAATAGAGCTTCGCATAGGTCGAAAACTGAACAATGTACGACTTAAAATTTGTATATAATAGTTGTATACCAACTATTATGTGGTAGAGTACATAATAAAATCATGGCCTAGTTACACCCCCAAATAATGTATTACTGTTGTGATTAGTTATATTTGAAGAATGTGGCTATACTTTAATTCTCGGTACAGTACCGTGAAATAGCTACATCTACATTTATAACTATCAAAAGTCAGTATTTCATTTTTATACAAAAAGCAAATTAATCTAATGTATTCCTGTTACAAAATATAGTCTTTTGACCCACTAAATAACACATCATTTTTATGCAAAGTATAAAGAAACGATCGATCTGCTTACACGCTCCACTGCCTTCACGATCACGCTATTGCATTCTCATCAATTTCAACATGAAATGGGTTTTTTTCTTCCTTATTATCCCCACCCTTGTGTATAATGCAATCCATCTGAATCCATTGATACAACACAAACCAACAACACGTTTTTGGTCCCCACGAACTGTCATATTTGAAATGAAGTCTTCAGCTACAAATCGGTTTTTTGTTTTCATCCTTACATGCAATGCAACTTAGTCACGGCAGACTTAATGGTGAACTATTTGGATAAGTATTTATTCATTTTGTCATTAATCTACAAAAAAAATAACCTATTAAGTTAATTTCGCATGAAAATGAATGCCAAACCTAAATTGCACGAGTTGAAACGACATTATAACAAATTTTTTATCGTATACTGTATAACCAAAATCTGGAAGGGTTTTTTCGTCGCGTATTAGTGAAACCTCAAATATGGAATTCGCATAAATCGAGATACACCATATTTTTGTTTTACTTTGCGTGAATATTCGTAGGTTTAAATTTACATAATAAATTAATAAATTTGCACGAGAAAAACAGCATTGAAACAACAAAAACAGTGAATAACAACCTACCGTTGTTATTCACTCATATTGCGAAGCAACATGAGTTAAACAATGAAATATGTTTATGAATTGACCCCATCATTTTTGAAGGGGCATACATCTAGTAATAAATAAATAAATACATGAACGTATACGACTAAACCAGAGTTGAACAACGAAAACAATGATAAACAACCTACCACTCCCGTAAACTACTGTCACCTAGTGTTGATTTAACCAATCAAAAGATAAAAATTCAAAACCGTACATAAAAAAAAAAAAACCATTCCATAAAATAAATTTCGGAAACTTCATAAATAAAAAAATAAATTTAAATATTCTATGAATTCCATTAGAGTGAGTACTAAATTATAAATCATTGTCGCGATGAGTACAATGTATTTTTAATGACGACAAACTTTGCAGGGGGGATGAGAACTGTTTAAAATTGGGTCCACTTTAAGAGTTTGTTTACATTGGCGACGCTGTGCACAATCGTCGTAAAGAGGACAAAATGGAGAGGGAAAAGTAAAGAGGGGGTAGGAGGGGGGTATTGAGAACTTAACACGCAGTCACCTGCAAAAGGAACCTCGAGGCAAAATGGTCGTATTGATCTAAATGCGTGGGAGGAAGACGAGAGTTGCATTCGTGATTGATTTCTCGACGAAGGAAAAGGAGGGTGGGTTTAGATAACGTCTATTTATGCAGTACTGAGGGTGACTAGAATCAACCCCAACATATGGGTTTTGGGAACGTCTTAAAAGGTTACGAAGAAAAAAAAATAATATATATATATTGCTTCGAGTCGTATATATAAAGTTTAATTTCGAATTGTTTGATTGATGCGCCTTTGGAAATGAAACATGGGTGGGGGTAGTAGGAACGAAATAAAGGAAGAAGGGGATGAAAAAAATATCAACAAAAAAAAAGGAAACGGGAAAAATGTCAAAGTTTAGGGAAGGGAGATGGAAGAATAAATGAGAGAAATGGAATAACAAAAAATAAAAGTGGTAGTGATTGATTTCTGATTAATGATGTTTTCCTATTTTTTTTTGTATTCCTCGTGTTTTGTAATTGAAAAGAATACCCCCTCTTTCTCAATGTCTTGGATTGTTACTGGAATATATCGAAACACAAAATGGTGGTCTTTCTGTGGATAAACGAGGGGTGTGTTCAACTTTAATCCGGATTTTTTGTTGTCTATAATTAATTTTACACAGTTGAGCAAAAATCATGTTTGATTTTGAACATTGTTCTTTATATTAGCTTCACTTGTGAGTGAGTTACGAGTTTGTGAGTGAGTGAGCTGGGAATTGAGCGTATACTACCATCTATAGTCGTTTATAAAAATATTGTATACTGTATAGTCCAATGTACCAAAAAACGTATAGAACGAAAACCGCATAAATCAAAACCCAAACAAGTCCAAAGTAAAAAAAAAAATCGCATATATATAATTAAATTATGATTTTTACTTTTATTGTTGCGGTCGAAATAAATCGAAACTTGCAGAAACCAAAAATGGATTATTTGCATTATGGTATATTTGCATTATTTGCATTAGGTACGTTGTATATCTGTATATAAAGAGTATGCTTGAAAATCATTTTTAATGTATATTTTTAGTGTTTAAAATTAGTTTTCCACAGTTAAACAAAAATCCGGTTCAATTTTGAAGATCGGTTTTTGTTAATCCGATCAATTTCGTGTCAACTCAATTGATTTATAGACGAAATAAAAATTGTCTTAATTAGTTTTTACAGAATGGAAGAAAAATAAGAAAAAACAAATCCATTAATTTTGAGTGAATTAATAACAAGATAATTAACAGTGATATTTAATTACCTAAATAAAATCACTTTTTTTGTCTCAATCTCAAACCAGGAAATGACATGTCCTTAATGTGAATTGTCATTGCTTTTAAAAATTTTGTAAATCCAATTAACTTTCTCATATAAAATCACGCATCGATTTAATAATGTAAAAGAAAATCGCACGAAAAACAAATTTAATAATCTCAATTTGAAAACACACACACACTCATTCAATCCCCTCATTCAGCTGAATTAATGGCTTTTGATACACGGTGATATTTAATTATCCAAATAAAAATCACTTCCAATCTCGCGAGACGAGCTTTTAAAATAATAATAATAAAAAATGTATAGAAAATGGAAAAACAAAAAATTAATACAAAAAAAAAAATTGGAGAAATATTTTATCGGTGATAAAAAATGTTAGAGAAGTTAAAAGTTGCAAACAGAAATCTTCAATAGGGGGTACAACGATTTATTGAAGCTGAGGGAGTCGTTAATCAGGGTGAAAATGGCGTTTAAAAACCCATTCGAATCCACAGCACGTTTAGAGGGTTGTTTTATCAGCGTCATCTGGTGGCCAGTTGAAGAAATTAGTACACACATCCACACTCACCTCGCTGTCTATAAAACTTTTGGAACGAGTCGATTATCATCACTTTTCCTAAAACCTATGATTCACACTTTACACACCACCCTCCTTGTCATCCACTCGAAATTCCATAAGGGAATGAGGGGAAGTAAGTTTTATAAAGAAGAGATGATAATGATGAACTACTACTACACAGCATCATCATCATCATCACAATTCACCCTTTATCTCAACTGATGTCCTGTTATAATAAAACGGCATTACCAAAGCATGATGTTGAAACACTTCCCATTACTATGCTAATTCGTTACGGATTATCTCGTTTGTTTATCTTTCATGTGCCCTTCAACTTTGCGCTTGGGATATCTGAAATGAATTATAACTTAGCAATATCATCAATTTATAGATATGTGAATCTGATAATGAAAGTATACAAAGGTAATGTTATCACATTAATTCCGTGAACGAAAACAACCAACTTACACTGTAACGTGCTGCCCTCCCTTTTTCAAAGATGGCAGTTGCAAAAAGTGACCAACTTTAACTAGTAGTGTAAACGACATACAGGAGTTACGAAGCTGCATATGTTTGAAATAATTCATCATCACGATGATAATGCTACACTAAAAACTCGATTATCCGAAATTTCAGTTTGTCCAAATTAGGTGAAATATGTCATTTCAATATAACAATCGATACATTATCGAAAAAAATCATTGACGTTATCGATAGCTATGGATAATTTATAAATCAAATGATTATAAGTTAATACTGTACATACATATTGTTCATTAAATTTTCACTTTTTTTTTTGTTGAATTGCACAACGTCGTTGGCTTTTTTAATACCAAACTGGGTATATAAATTAACATTCCCGATTATCCAAATTTTTGTTTATCCGAAATAAGCTTGGTCCAATCACATTCGGGTAGTTGAATTTGTAGTGTGGGCTTATACGACAATTTCACTGTAAAAAATACGTAATAATCGTAATATATAAATTTTTTCATTTATTAAAATAAAATTAAACAAAAATAAACCTTAAAAAATGCACACTAATTTTGTTAACAACGTCAATTGTGTTCACTACTATAAACGAAAAGAACCAACTCGTACTGCAAAGTGCTGCCACCTGTCATGGAAAATCATAACTACTCTAATCGACAGATAATGATTTTGAAAACATCATTTTTACCAAAATTCAATAACGTAATGATTTAACTTATTATTAACTAACTTATTTAAGGATTTAATTAACTTATTATCGTTATTGACAATGGCAATTTTTAATAAAACGCGCTTACAAACTATAATTGGAGCCTAAAAAGTATAGGAGAGTAAATCTTTTTATCTTTATTCAAATTTACGCTGAAAAAGAAAATCCTTTCACTTGCAAAATCCGATTATGTCAAAAGATTTCCACTTTTTTTTTGTAGGCTACAATTCTCTAGGGTTTCTTTATTATTGCTTTATTATAGACTGCATGGTTGCCTTTCCAATTGCCATTTCATCAATAAAATTTCTTCGAGCGAATATAAGTAATCCATTGGCACGACACCAAAGCGAGTTGTTATTTTTTTTCCAATACGGCAAGACAAACTTAATATAATGTTAACGTAATAAAATTCGCATAAAGACACGTATTTCAGACTAGAAAAAAATGACAAAACTGTCAAAGTGTGTCAAAAAATGGTGCGAGATTTGTTCCCCTGGAGGTTGTGTACAGTGTACTCCAATTAGCTCAATTAACTTGGAATTAAATTCAACTACTCACACAATTGCATACTAACACTAAAAATCCTAGTTCATGAATAAATGAAACTCAACAGCGACTGTGCACTTCCCAGGTCAGATCGAAAGCTCGTAAAACGTCTATTTGTTTAACATGTGTATTTATTTTGTCGTGTCAATTTAATCTTCTCCCTCTTGTTTGTTTTGCAAATGAAGGCAACGTTTCCTTAATCCTACATTTTCCATAACTTGCAACCACAAAACACCAACATTTATTTAATGTTTTTTTTTCTTCTTCTTCTTCCTCTTTCTATTACATCGTCACACACTTGAGGGATTCGAGATAGGCCTACTTAGAACCCACAAACTGGACAAAACACAATCCACCTTGTCACCATCATTTGTTTTGGTCGCAAACAAAGCTTTGTGATAAATCCTTCAAACCTTCAACTAGCTTACACAACGGATATTGGAACCAATGTGATATATTTTTTTCTTTACCCTTCTCTTCTTTTTCACTAACACCTCCTTTTTTGTCTCAATGATTGTTTTTCTATCCAAGAGTTCTCAATCTAATCCTTATTTTTTCTTTTGGGAGTGGAAATTCCAGCAACCATGTTGGTGCCAATAACAAGCCATACTTAGACTTCTACACACAAAGTTCTGATATAAGAAAAAAAAATACGACAAAAAGTGGAAATGCCTAGGAGGTTAATTGGAACGTAGCGGATAATCGATTGACCTAAAAAAATTTATGAGCAAAATCAATTAGGTTTTCAGATATGAAAGTCAATCACAAAAGTGCAGAATAAGAAAAAATATAAATCCAATGTAGTAATTTAATCATTAAAATAAACTCCTGATCCTAACAGGCAGCCTTTAGGACCAGAATGCCGCCATGTTGCCAACTAAATAGTTTTTCGATTCAAAATATAATCATATTGCATTGCTGTGGTGCTAAACGAACGACTTCTAGAAACAGAAATCTGTCATTTTCTTAACTAATCCCGAAATTACCAAATCTAGAAGGTAAAAAAAACAGTAAGTTGTATGACTTTTAGACTTTCACCAGGTGTTCCCAACAAAAAATATAAGACTGAAATAAGAGATAAGGAGAACCCAATAGCGTAACAAAACTGTCTCGCACTTAAACTTGACAGACGTATGAGGGGGATATAATTTTTTTTTCTATCTTATTACTCAAGAAGAAAACTAGTCGCCAGCTGAGAAACAGACCCCAGTCTCCTGCAACGAGCTAAAGTGCTGACCCCTTAAATGAACTCCAAAAAACTGCACGTGCTACCTTCAAGGACTCGTTGGGTAACAAGAAATCCCGAAGTACCTAATAGGGAACAACTACATAAAAAAAAAAAAAGATAGAGGATAAAAAAAAAGAGATAGTCACAAGTGAGAGATAACAAAAAATAGGAAAAATAACAACAAACAGCAGGAAAAAAGGGAAAAGAATAGAATCCAAATCACTCACACACACAACAGTGGAAAGAGAGCCATTACTGTAGTAAATCTCAAAGGCCTCGTTTTCACCACGATCACAAATGATAAATCCCTTCGTCAAGGCTGAGTGTAGTTTATAAGACTCTATCCATTGCAATGTTTTCGATTTTGAGGTAAAGTTGTTATTTGTTTTGGAACAAAAAAAAAAAGAAACAACGTTTGGTCAAAGAAAAAGAAACAACAAACTTTTTGGTCATTTATTACACTAATATTTCTTTTATAAGAATAGATTTGAAGAATCTTTTATAAGAATCACTTGTAAAGTGACGCTCTTTGAAAAAATAAAACGTCAAAAAACCAACCGTTGTACGATATTTTAACGTTTTCTTAGAAATGTGTTTAAGTCTTAGGTTTTTAACTTTACAAAATCTACTATATTACTATTTGGCTACAGCGTACGTGCGTGAGTTCTCTCCTTTTTTTGCAAGCAGGCGTAGGCGTGGTTTAACATCGTCACGTGACACCAGGAGAGGAAAGAGATAACAGTAATTAATTGTAGTTTTTGTAGTATTTTATTTTTAACTTTTTGGAATGTGGGTAATCACATTTGTGACTAGGTGGACATCTAGTTTTATTCTATAACAGTGAATTATCACTTCGTGCAAGCATGGCATATAATACCTTTTTAAATAAAATAAAATAAAAATACTAAAGTATGATATTTCATACCTTTAGTATAATATGTCATGGTGTAAGCGAAAAAAATATTTATACTGAACTGAAGATACTCGATTTATGCGAGAATTACGTTCTGCAAACACCTCGCACAAATAAAAACCTGAATATTTGGACATTTCTAAAAAGTGAACTGCAATAGACAGTTATGTGTCACTAATGAATTACTACACAAAATCGCATAATGGCGAATTTTTCTCGTCTATGACGAGAATTTGAGAGGATTTTTTTTTTCGTCAAACATCATTATAATCACATATAACGAACTCGCATTAATCGAAGACTTTATGTATATATCTTACAGTTATTGCAATTATTCACGATGGACGATCGAGATTTAAGGATTTTGTTTCAGTAACTACAATATGTCAAACTTAAAGTAATGAAACAACGCAATCACAAAGTATAGTTTCCGAGAACAACCAAGACATGAACAATCCGCATAATATCCATAGCGATGCAATCGCTTCAAAAAGCACTAATAATAAAAGAGGAGATTAGAGTTTAACTTTGAGACGTTAGTCAGTCGCTCACTTGGTTAATTCATTCTTGTCCGTTGTCATCTCCAAAGTGAATCGTAATCCCCTCTTAGTGGATTTCTCATGCTCTTGGCGATCTTTGATTAATGCCCTGTACGTCATCGTCACTCTTTGCCAACGCGAAACAGCAGCAGGGGCATTCTAATCCCTGTCCTTTAAAAACCCAAAAGCCACAGGATTGGCACTCGTTAATGAAGACATCTCAAAAGCCAATGACGTGTCATTTGCACTAATCACGGCGGCCATATCTGCGGCAGATGTTTTTGCTTAAACGATTTTTCCATTTTTCTCTCCGAATATATATGTCACCAAATCCTGATTAATCGATCACGTCGGTCTTTTCAACTTTTCCCTTTGGCCGTTTGTCGATAAATGTCAGTCCGACTGTCGTGTCTCGTCGAGCTCCTGTGCCAACCCGGGTGGCCCCCCTTCACCGTATGCGTCTGTCTGTCTGTCGCCAATGTCACCTGACACAACTCAAACTCCACCGCTTTTCAAGCGACCTTTCTCAAAAGAATATTATATAGCGCCTAATCGATTCGCAGTTACTTCAGAAAATGGGAACCGTGTGACGTGACATGACATAAGATTTGTACTCCTTTGTCCACATTTTCTATGCTCTCGCTCCAATCGATCCTTGAAACATTAGTGATCTTACAACGTTTAACAATGATCAGGTTGTTTAAATGTTAAATGTATATTAATAATTGATTTTGCCGTCGCGCTGAATGGCAGCTCGTGATAGGCGGTGTTGGTTCTTTTTTGTTCACAACCACATGCAGTACCCAACTCAAATAACACGAGGATTTGGTCACTACGATGATGACATTTGTTGATAACTTTAACATTAATTCTTAAAATGTAAAACAATGTTTTTGATTCATTAAAGTTACGTTCTTCACAAACCTTAATTTGAAAATTATACATATCAAAATTTTCGAAAACTGACACTAGTTCAGCGTTAAGGTAACTTGTATACAACCGTACGAAATCGCAAAATAGCGCAATTTTCTGGTCTTTAATGAGCATCTGAAAGAACTTCTTTTGTCGCATAGTAGCAAAATTTTATGAAAAAGTCACATAAATCGAGAGACTTCTTGTCATCATAAATCGAGACTTGATACCAATTATATTGTAATACAAGGTGTCCTCAATAAAATCTAATCATTTTAATCACAAACGGTCTGAAGGTAAATACGTACATACATAACCATAACTAAATATAGAAATGATAGTGAACCTATCCGAGTTTCATAAAACAAATAAGACTCGGTTCACTTCTAAATAGGCGTATTTCGTGACACAATAAAGTCTAGGTGGTAACTAACTAGCAGTCACACTAACTTGAAGTCACCATCTTGTAAAACGATTGATAGCGGCGCCACTGCGGCTACGACACACACTACAAAGTTCCCACACAAACTTTATTAGTTTCCTCCAAAAATCACATTTGTATAATCTGGTATAAAAAGAATACTTTTTAAATGCTTTGAGGTCATTTAGAACACCCTGTACATCAGATTCACGCACAGTAAATACTGTATTTCGATGCCACCTTTTCCTGAGATGTTTTACAAAAACGTTATGCGTGAACTTATCGAATTTATCAACATTGACGTTCGACTCGTTTTCAAATCAATCATCCACCATCAACACCAACCAACCACACACATTTAATCCTTTACTTAACTTCCAATTTGCAACAACTCATTAATTGGATGATGAAAGATGAAGAAGAAGAATAGGAACACAAAAAACCCTACTAAAACTAAAGACTAGAAGAATGATTCCAACCCAACGAAAACTACCAGTTCTTGCTTTCAACTTAATGCCTACAACTTAACCGCACCTCCGCAATAAATTTTACTCATTTCCTTTCCCTGTTTCCGAATCATTTCCCTCTTTCTGTCTCTTCATTTTCCCACCCAAACGCTTTCTTCCACTTTTTTCTTCTCATTTCTTTTTCTTCTTCTTCCTTGGATTTTCAGTGGGTACGTTAGACCACAGGAAATTCGCGTAATTGAGCAATCCGCGATGGTGATTGCAGCTTCTTGTTCTTACTACACTCCTATGTCTTAGTTACAGTGCCCAACTTTGGCGAAGAAGATCTTGATCGGATTAGGAATAAACTCAATTCCAAGCTATCCCAGTTGTACTCCCAAGTGTTGTACGTGTACGGGATCTTGTCTTTCCTTCCAAGTATATCGTATTATCTACTGTACACAATCCTAAAAACAGAATACTGTATAGCGCTTCTCATTTCATTAACCATCGCTAACGAAACAGTTGTTACAACAACAAATGACGCGAATTCCCTTATGGGATAATGCGTATAACTCGGAAGTAGTGTAAATGGATTACATTCTATATCATTTAGACGTGCCACGTAATACTATTGCCATTAATTACCGCACTACACTGTTTGTATCCGATTTAGCTTATTGATTGTGACCAATGCTTTTAATTTGTAAGCGGAAACTAAGTTTCAAATTAGACGCAGTTATTAAACCATCTATGGAATTTCTAATTCCTCGTGGAAACATAAAATGATTGATATTTCCACCGATATTTATCGTTTCAAGAGGATAGTGCATCACGAGACATGCTAACAATGGGAAATAACGTATCAAGCAACAATGAAAATGGCACGTGTAGTATGAATCTAAATAATGAATATCTCGCGTGTTTTCGAACATATTCACGTTTTCAATACATGCCAGATCACACGTCTCCACTCACTCAAATACAATAATGTTATACTAGAAATAAACCCCGTGGTAACCACGGGGAGTCGAGAATTAAACTCTGTTTATACGCATGTTGCTTCGCAAAATTCGTCGGCATGGAAAAGTACCCAACCACATAAATATATTTACTGTATATAGTGAGCTGTTCTCCATCATGCAGTTCATTGTTGTGAACTGATCAATTTTAAAATCTTTCTGATTCTCTTTGCATTTGGCAGTTTCTTTTATTCGCATCTTTGTTAAACCTCGTTGTTATGGTGAACTATTACATAGTAAGGGCAAACAAAGAGCGTTCATGACGAACAGATCTGCTAAATTGTTAGTATTACTGCTTTTATTACGGAACTATGTAAATTTCACTATCTCTAAAATATACGTAGTATACATAATGAAATTTTATAGTCATTTTCGACATTAATAAAATGGTCACAACAAGTTGTCAATTTCTGTTTCCAGAAGAAACATGAATTCTAATATTTTTTTTATGAACTCCTTTCTGTTCTCATGAACTTGAACAAAAAAAAAAATTCTGGAAAAATGAGAGGGAAAAAAATCCCTCACTGAGAGCAATAAAAGCTAGTGCCAATCTTTCGGTACTTGGCCCCTTCATTTTGCCTTTGTTCACAGAACCATTCGACCGTGCCAATTATTCCTCACGATGGAGATCATTAAAATCATGTAGGTTGTTGGAGCACAAACGAGTTTCCAAAATGCACCTATTGATTTTTCCCTTTTTCCCCAAAATCCGGATCATCGGCACGCGTATAATGTTTACGCTTGACGCTTTTATTTCCGACAAGCGTACAGACCAATTAAACGCGTCGATGATGGCTTTAATCAGGACGAAAAGTGGAACCAACTATGTAAAAATTCCAACTCATCGAATCCAAATTTGTTGGTTCAATTGACGACAACTCGCAGTAATGTTGCATGAAATCTATCGAAATGTGATTTTCTTGTAATGTTTTAATTACAAGTTTTTCGATTATTATCGAACCAACACGAACGCAATGCTGTCTAGGTTATTCAATTGAAGAGCTTAGTGTAAAAGGGTGTTAAGTAACATATTTGTCAAAAATGAGCTAGAAGCATTTTTTGAATGTGTTAGGTGCAATGCAACCCGTTCCGACGCATAATTTCGAACAAAATAACAATACAAAGATATAAGTGTAAGAAGTGTGAAGTTGCTCAAAGAAAGCAAAGCTAGGTTAGATTTTTTTTTACGCGTTTTGTTCAAAATTGTAAAAATGTTACTTAACACCCTTTTACACCAGGCCCTTCAATGGTTTAACCATGTTTATATCAAAAACTTGACATTAAAATAATTGTGAAATTCATTATCTCACGACATGAAGTGTAAAATCCACTGACATGCCTTTAGGCCTGCAATGTAAGCTGCCATCTAGTGACAGTCGTTTGAAGCTCTTTTAGTGACAAATATTTTGTTATTATGTACACACACAACTCGACTTATATTACTAAAAAAACTTTATTTCAACAATTTTGGATTATAATAAGTGTGAAATTTGTTATATCACGAAATGCCTGCATGGAAGTGTGAAATCCATTGGAGTGACGGAATGGCCTGCAATGCAAGCCGCCATCTAGTGACAAATGTTTAAAGCTCTTCAAGTGAAGATTTTGCAAATATCCTTTTAGGTACACACAACTCAACTTACTTAACTAAGAAAACTTTTCATGTCATTTTTTGGTCCGTCTTATTGAAAGACGAGATGGTTCGTCGACCACATGAAACCCAAAAGAATCAGCCCATTTCCAAAAACCGTGTACATTTGATCCCAAACATTTTCTCAAAGATTCGTTTTTCCATCATCTTTTCAACAATTTTTTTTTCTATCTAACGTTGAGTTTCCTGCATATTTTTTTTTTTTTCATTTCAAAATTTTCTTACAAATCCAACGGTTTTTTTTTTCCTTCGTACCGACTAAGCTTATCTACGGAAATGAGAATTCCGCTTTTTACATAAATTTTGGACCTGGCACGTTGCAAAGATTATCTTTGAAAGAATATTGAAAACGTCACGACTAAAAAATCAATGATGTCAGAGAAAAAACTGAGACGTCCCCATTCCAAAAACAAGGAAATTTAAATTTAAAAACCAAAAAAAAAATAAATAAAATGATAAGCTCAACCAAAAAAAAAAAAAACTGACATGAAGACAACACATTAGAATAACTTCTGTAATATCAATTTCATGTATAGATAAGTTAGTCTGCAATTGATGCGAGAGTTACGTGCTACGTAACTCTAACCGGCGTAACCGTAACTCTAACCGGCGTAACTATGTAACTAACCTGGCATAAATTTATAAAACTTAAAATCGCATATATCGAAATCCCATAGAAAAACAACAGTTCAAGCTTGAAAATCATAATTTGCGCCAAAGATGGCAAACACGTTATGAAGGAAATCAGTTGCAGAAGCATTGTGCACTATAGGAAATCACACATAATAGCGAAAAAATTCGATTAACAAGCTTCTGAGAGAACTTGTCGCATCGGATAATAGCGAAATCGCATATAAGAAACTCGCATAAATCAAAATCTCCCTGTATTTAGCATTTGTATATAAACTTAAAAAATTGTCTTTGCACAGATGACCAAAGCGTTCTTCTTTAGTTAAGTAAATGAAGTTTAAAGAGAGTTACCGTGCAACTTTTGCATCGTTTAACAAATTCCACACAAAGGTTTGGAAAGATTTAGTGTAATTTGCCCAGCTGACAGGTTGATTACACTGCTCCTAGGTGTTTTCATTTAAAGCATCATTACGTACTCATTAGGTCATTTCCATTCCAAACCGTTTAAACATATTCGATCACTTCTTGGTACCACGCTGCGTCCAGTAATTACCAAAGAGATTTACTACGACCACTTGAGAATGATGGGGGAAAGCTTTTCCAAAAAAAAAAAAATACATATATATATATATATATATATATACTTATATGCCTAAAATTCCATAGCTTCTGGTTTTAAAGCTGTAAGCAATTTCCTTCATCTTCAGGGGGTCTTTTCCAAACGGCAAAGAAATCCTCATTAGATTTAGTGAAAAACCGAAAAACGTCCCTCAGCAAAATTTTAAGTTTTTGTTAATCCTCGTCTCTTGCAGAGTCGTTCAAATTGAAAATGCCAGTCGGTTTTTTTTTTAAAGTACGTAGTTAACTTGTTTAAAAAAAACAAACATTCTCAACCTGTCTTTTTATTTCTGGTTACATGGTTTTCTAGTGGGTAAAAAATTCCGCAAAGAACTTCCAGAAAGCAATGTTGACCTAAAGGTTTTCTCTTTCCTAATGGTTACTGGCAAGGCAAATCATGCAAGTTAGTGCTGTTTACGTCTAGCTTCAGTGGTGGTGATGGAAAAAGCGTGTTTCTAATGATTTATGGGGAAGCTTGTTCATCTCATCTTGATCTTGGAAGAGTTGGCAAGAACCTTTAAGTTTTTGTGGACTTAATTGAAAATCGATCGCTCTCGGGGATTTGTTTGCTTTTTCATACCTTTTTTAGACTTAGCGATTAAATCCTGAACCACCAAAGTAAATAAACAATTCGAAAAGGCAATACCTGTCATTATCAACAAAAAATATCGTTAAGAAAAAACTTTTAAAATCTCGCCATATCAAGCTATTTGCTTCGAAACATAAAGAATTCAGTGCAAGTAACTTGTTTTGAAGGGTTTTGTGTTGCTTTCAGTTCGAAAAGCACGTTTACAAACTATTACACCAAAACATAGCGAAGTTGCTATGCTGCTATTGAAGTTATTTAAAAAAATAGTGCATTCGTTCCTAAAGAAATTGGTATTGCAACCAATATCGGTTTTTCAGTCAAACACTATTTATATTGCATACAAAAAAGGATTATTGTGTAAGTTGATCCTTTGTATAGTTTAAAAAATTGACACTAAAACGTTATGCAAAGTATTGACACACAACAAAGAGAAACATCAAGAAAAAACCCACTTTCAAGAACCTTTCGCAATACGAAACCACAAAACTAGCTTCCAAAGCCAAGAGTCTTTCAGAAACATAAACGCCAAAAGAAAAAAATCTCAAGTTCATATCAAATGCATTCGGTATATTAAATTTATACGACAATGGGCAGCATTTCGGTTCATTTTTAAAGAAACGTGTCGCCGGAAGTTTCTCAAGTACCTTTAAGAAAATTGAGAAAAACCACCCATGCTCAGAGTTCCAATCAAGTTTCTGTGCAAATTACCTCGTTTGGAACTTTGGTGAATTGACATCATCACTAGCAGCTGGTTCCATGAAAAGAGGAAGAAGAAGAAGGAAAAGAAAAATTGCCATCTAGCAGAAGAAAGACAATCGCCTCATCCATTCCCAGCACACACGCGCACGCGCATCCGTATATAGCCTAGCAGAACGTATAGCATTGGAAGAGCTCGCACAAGTTCATTGAAGTGAAATTGGCCAAGCGTGGAAGTTTGCTGCTAGAGATTGATGACGAAGGCGTGATGAAGGCAGGTCAGCTGGAGCGAGAGTAATGGTAAAAACGAGAAATAGAGAGAACAAGAAAGAACAAGAAAGAAAAAACTAAAGAACAAAAAACCACGATAAAATGAGGGTGTATAGAAAAGGGCCAAGAAGAAGAAGAACCTTCGGACGGACATCATACCTCTTCTACCATTAATTACTCCGCTTTTGCCTTAAGGGTGGAAAAGAACACATTCCAAAGCTCCCGCAACTTTTTCTTTTAAAACATAGAATGTTTGTCTTTTGACATGAAAGATAAAAAAAAAAAATGTTTACAAATTTTTTTTTTCCTTTACTTCATTCTTCATTTTCCGCCCGTGTAGTAGAACACAACGGGAAAGCGTTTTTAACTGTTCCTCAACTTTTTCCATTCTTAGGTCCAACCGTTCGTCTAAGAGACAAGCCCCCAGTGGCAGATCATTCATATCGGGCTATCCCGAAGAAGTTTTTTTTCTCCTAGTTTTTCTCCTCCACCCCCGTTGACTTCTGCACCCGGTGAGGTTACAAATTGAACACGATGCCTTCGCCACTCCATCCTTCTCCTCTATCCGTAAATTCTTTTTCTTCTTCTTTTGACATCCTCCTCCTCCTACGTTTTCCTCACTTGGTGCAAAAGCTCACTAGGGTGCTCGTTAGAACTTCCCCCAAATACCAACACAAAACTGAAAGAACTGTCTAGTCACCCTTATCGAAACTCGAAGACTTTTACATCGCATCTATAAATTGAAAATTAATCAACACTAGCCAGTGAGAAATTATTCTTACGGAATGAAAATCAGCAATAATAGCCAGACAACGAACAAAATAGTAACCACAGACAAAGAATTTGTATATGTTGAGATCATTGTTAAAAATGATTAGCCCGTTGTAACTTGTTCGTAGATATGGGGAAACAGTGACGTGAACGTGAACCATGCGAGAACGCCACACGATTCACGTGCTCAAACACCAAGTAGTGTATCAATATCAACGTGAATCAGTAACATACAACATGTGCATCAATAACATTAAGCACTTGTATCAATCCAAAACATGTGCATAAAGAAGAAACACGTGCATTTAAACCACGAAACACATGTGTGGTTTAAATCAATAGCATGAACCACGTGAATTAACACAAATTATGTGCATTGAGAGTAGCATGTGCACCAAACACGAATCTCAAAAGCATGAATCACGTGCATCAACCCAAAGCATGTACATTAAAAGTAACATGTGCATGAAACATGAATCTCAAAAAAATGAACCACGTGCAATCAACATGAATAAATGTGCATCATCAACATAAACACCTGTTCAACAACAGTGCTTAGTTTAAGTTAGACTGGTGCTTCAATCATGCACTCTATTAACAATGTTGAAACGCTTTATTTCAACATATACATGCATATGTAGTCTACTGAAAAACAGATTACAACAAATGTGCAGCATATCTATACATAGTATAACAAGCTTATTTCTCCCCTATGAAAACGAGATCTTCAATGAGTTACAAATACTCTTGAATTCACTAATTAAAACCAAGCCAAAATCACGTATTTGAGATATGCAACACACGTGAATGCACAGTGAAGTAATCATTCTTTCAATTTATTGGCCTTCCAACTTCAATAGACTTTTTTTTATTATTTATATTTAATATGGCTTATGGAAATTTTTGCCTACACAGAAGAAACGAAGCGGATTCCCTGCATCTTTCATAAAGCTAAGTAGATCATTAAAAAGCAAGACCCAGTTTTCCAAAATTTGAAGGCAGAATAGGAACCGAAGACAAAGTACCTCCTCCCAATTAGGTCTCTTCAGTTGCCAAAGCTATTGAACTTTGTACAAGGGGTATTATAACAATCTCCACCCACGCGATGGCTGTTGTCTTTTGTTGACATCCGCAGAATAAATGGTTGCCACGGTACCCACATTGTGATGGGGGGAGAGAAAACTAAAGACAAGGCTGATTTATAAAAGCAAAAGAAGGAAAAAAAAACAAACCAGAAGTGTGTTAGGAACCTCTCCCTTTGGGAGGGTTGAAAGAAATGACCTGGAGTCATCGGGCGTCACCCATCACAAACAAGGGAAGCAGAAGAATAAAAAATCATTTTCTATCCGACTTTTTTTTGGTACCATTTCACATTTATAAATTATTCATCACGATTTAGTCCTTTGACACGAAAATCGGTTAAAATGGTTTAGCTTCCCCCGACCTGTCGCCAATGATGTCAACAACTGTCCTCGCCAATGGCAGGTTCGGTTTCTGAACGTCATGTCTTAATGAGCCTCATTGTCAAGCGTAATTGGACAACTTAGCACCGTTTTTGATTAGTAGTAGAAAGATTTACGACGTAATTTCGTATTTCATTTAATACGCAGTAAATAAGAAAAAAAAACTTAAAATTGTTGAGGTGACTGTCAATCAATGTTCCATATTTGGCATTGATTTCGTATCAACATCAACTTCATTGAACCGCGTTCTACATCACTTGGTTAACTAACTGCACTTTTTTTTTTTTATCAAAACTCGTAAACGGCTCACTTGGCTTTATTAAATTTCAATGACGTTTTTAAATATTTATAACTTTATAAACGGAAGGTCGTATTGTTTAAAATTAAAGTTAAATCGAAAATTCCAATTTTTTTTTGTACTCATAATAAGAAAAATTCCATTAAAAACCCATTAAAAGAAGTGAAAGCTGGAGCTCGTAACTCATCACTTCGATAACTTTGAAGTTTCTTGATGATAGCTTTATCGATCTATCTTAATAATACAGCAGTCATCGATATATAAGCGAGTTCTTTGTATGCGATTTCGCCAATATGAGATAAGAAAAATACTTCCAAATGATTGTTGAAGAAAATACTCTCACAATTTTGTGCGGTGATACACAAGTCATTGAAAGCAAAATATTGTCACTCTAAACTTCTAAAATGTGCGATGTTTGCGAAGTTTTTGTAAAAAGTAACGCTCACTAAAACGAGGATCTAGTGTATAGTACAGTGCACATTATCCGTACAGTACACATTACACTCATTTTATCCCATGCCTCCTCCCCTCTCAAACCTTAAAACTGTAATGCAACCAGAATTCTCCGGCCACCAGCAACGATTTTTTTTTGAATTTGACGCCGAAAATTTCAACTTTCCAATCGATGGCAAAAGCAAACATTTTCAGAATATCATTTCACACCACATTATACAAAGCAAAACAAGAAACAAACATAAAGTCAAACAAATGACGTAACTTCTGTGTTGAATTTTCTTGATGTTCATTAAAGGAAAATAGACTCTTTAACGACTTTCAAATATTCGAAATCATGAGTTACAAGTCCCTGGAATGGTGATTCCAGAATCTTCACATATTTTATCAGTAACTATTGAATCACGTATTCGCGTATATTAATTTGCCAGTAAACAGACCATCAAAAAAAAAGGGGAAGTTTTTTGTTTTCACTGCGCAGCTCATTGTTTTAACTTATGTTGCAGTTACATTTGTTACAGTTATTTATTTTTACTCATATTGCTTGGCAATATTCGTTACAGTTCGATTACTTAATTAACCACAAAATAAAAAAGGTTTAAGGTCGTTTTTCACCGACCACCTTAAAACGTTTGGTGCTTCTATTTCTCAGCACTTCACCTTCTTCTTTATTGGTGTAAAACTCCTTCACGTTGGGTCGTGCCATGATCGTCGCCTAAAAGTGAGGTAGAGAAGCTTTTCTTATCTCAGCTTTCCGCACCAGAGGGCTTCTGGTCGTAGCCAGGCGACTGTGAATAGCGATAACCCTTTCGGCTTCTTCGTCTGTCGAGCGTCAAATTAGTCGCCCACTAACGCTAGCTTCTTCCTTGGAATGCCAAACAGACATTCTCTTTCCCTCTCTTTTTATTTGGCTTCAGGGGGAGAGACCTTTCTCCACACACTCTCATCTCAAGGTGGAAAAGCAATGGGGTGGACAATCAAAAAAATACAGAAAGACTAAAAAGAAAAAAATCTTTCCAGAAACCTTCTTCCCAGCAGGTTCCTGTTTTTCTTTTCGAAAAGAAAAGAAAAGACAAAGAATGTTCTTCATTGGCTACAAGATTTTCTGCTTGGTAAGACTTCCACTAAATCACGTCGATTTATCAGGTGAAAAGGAAACCATCGATAGTTTATGAAGGAAATCTAATTTATCAAAAAATATTTGAAAAATATTGGACAAGTACACACAAAATATCTCGCGAATATATGACAAATTCGCGAACACGACAAGCTTACTGTTTAAACTTTAAAGCAGAATTTTCTCATTATGAATTGATTTTTACACTCTTTATTCACTTGTGAGTAAGTGAGTTTGTGAGCTGGGAATTCAAAGGAATACTGCTACCTACAGTCATTTATAAAAATACTAGAAGTAGCCCTGTGCCATGCACGGTTTTAATTGAAACAGGATTTGGATTTTTGGAGATTCTGTTTTATTTAAATGTCGCTAGGTGTCACCGCTGCATTGACACGCGTTCCGGACCATGATGCGTTCTCACAGAGATGAAGATAGCTAGAGGGAGGTGAAGACTTGGGCTATTCTTATTAAGAATAATTGTCCAATACACCAAAAAACGCATAAAAAGAGCTTCGTATAAATTAAAAACCTTAGGAAAACAAAATAAAAGTACACACCACAAACACCATAAGTGTATAACAAGTTTGATGTGAAAAAAAAAATCGCACATATAAATAAATAAGTCAAAAATTGCAGAAATAAAAAATGGAATGACTCAAAACTTGCAGAAATTGAATACTGAATTACTCAAAGATTGCATAAATTTTAATTCGCATAAATCGAAACATGCAGAAATCAAAAAATTTTTTTTTTTGCAATATGTATGTTCGTACAATATCTACAGTATATATGACAGTAGGGTTCATAAAGAGTATGCTCAATAAAAAGCATTTTTAATGTAATCTACTTGTTCTGATGAAAATACTTAATAACAAATGCATACGCAATCCGGTCTCAACAGATCACTACTTCACTGGAATCGATTCGAACCATCATCTCATCATTTCGACAACCTCTCCCCCCCCCAAAAAATGTCCGATTTTTCGCTTTTAGTATTTTTATTTTAACAATTGTAAATCATTCAGCATATTAGTAATCCTTTACGACAGAAATACGAGAGAAAAAGGGGTAGTATTTTTTTTTTATTCTAGTCTCTTTTGATTAGTTTTCTATCTATTTCTTGCATCTGACTCTCATCGCACGAGAAGGGATTAGTATATGTATAAAGAAAGAGGAAAAAAAGAAAAAGAGAAGGGTCCCCCCTTTGAATAAAAAAAGGGTCTCCAAACGGAGCAACATGTCAGAATGTAATGATGACGGTGGAGTTGTTGAGTGACAGCAGCACCCTTCATTGAACCAACCAGAATGTTGAAAGACAGTTTGTTCGGAAAACAGTTGCCATTGAAAAACAACAAAAACAAGAAAAAAAGGGCATTCAATTTGACAGAAACTAAAATAAAGAAACACGCCCCACCTTAAATAGGTCAAAAGTAAAAAAAATAAAGTACCCATTCTTAAAACTACATTTTTTATGAACAGCAAGTGACACTCTTCATAACCCTCATGTATTCAATCCAATTGATGGATGTTCACATTTGATCCGAATTTTTTTTGGTCGAAAAAGCATTACCGACAGTTCAAGAAAATCCGGGTCATATTTGAACAACCAGCTTAGAATGTTCAAATGAAAATTTTTGACACGTATACTATTTCAGTCGTAGACTTAAATTAATTCTCCGATAATAAAGTAAACTAAAATCCACTTTTACATTTTATTTCTTTTTCCTATGTATCAGGCAGGAAGAAAAGAAAAAAAAGGAAACCCCTAATTCAATTATTCGAAAATGGCGGATCTCGAGCGTAACGATATTGCGAATCCAATTAATGCATAATGGCGTTAAAATCCTTGTGGGAGGCCAAGAAAAAGACATTACGTTAGGAAAAAAAGTAAAGAAAGGGGTAAAAAAAATGTATAAGTGACATCCTCTATCGCCAGTTCTGTGTCAAGCTCTTCAACATTCCACAATTTAAGTTCATTGAAACCTCCTCTATTATCATACTTTCTTATCACGACCAAAACAGAGACCCGTTCGTTTTCTATTACTATTAGTACAGTATTGGGGGAAAAAAATTCATTTTACATATCGTTAATTGAATTTTTAGTTTATACTGTTTCATTAGTTAATTAGCTTTAGTTTTGAATATTTTTAAAAAATAAATTTGAAATTCAAATTTACTGATAATTTTATAATTTTATCGCAAACAGAAGCAAAAATAACGCAAAAATAACGCAGAAGCAAAAATAACGTTTATACTCTTTATATTAGCTTCACATGTGTGTGTGTGAGTGAGTTTGTGAGCTGGGGATTGAACGTATACTGCTATCTAGAGTCGTTTATGAGAATATAATATATAGTTCCCCAAAGTACCAAAAACGTTTAAGTTCTCCGCACAAATAAAAAAAACGCATAAGTGCAATGTAAAAAACAAAATCGCATATATAAATAAATAAATCGAAAATTGCCAAACTAATAAATGGAATAACTCAAAACTCGCATAAACCAAATATCGAATGAGTCATGACTGGATAAATTAAAATTCGCATAAATCGGAATTCACCTAAATAAAAATTCGCATAAATCGAAACGTGCAAAAAAATAAAATTACTCAAAACACATAAATTGAATATCGAAATACTCAAATATTGCGTACATTGTAATGCACGTAAATCGAAACATGCGGAAATCAAAAATAGGTTCTTTGCATTATGTATGTAGATACAGTACATCTGTACAGGACAGTGTATAATAAACGTTTTTAATGTACTTGTTACAAATATACTTTGCAGTTTTTCAACATTTAGAGGCCATATTGGGTCAATCAAATAACTTTTATGATAAAGTAATCTTCGTCATCACTGGTAGCTTTATAACAGATAATACTGAACTAACACCTATTGGTGAAAAAATTATAATAAATAGTAATAATAAGAAAAAAATATTATCTATGGAGAAATTAGCGTCATCTAGTAGAGTAAGACAAAAACTAAAGCTGGCGGGGAATTCAAATAGTAGTAATTCACCATTTACCTTTTTTAGGAGATTTTTGATTTTCAAACAAAATATAATGATCAAAACAAATCATAACAAACCGCGTATACTCAAGAACAGCGTATAACAAGAGATAACTGTATTATATACGAGCGTATAATATACAGTATTATATTTTAAAATTTCATTCATACATGTTGATAAAGAAACACAAACGCGTAAATGGAGGAAGATCTTTCCCAGTCGACCTTATAGTCAGCGAAACTAAACTTCAAACAAAATAAGCCTGTCGTTTCCATCAACAAAAGTAAACGGTTTAACATGGTTTGAGAAGCAATTTTCTCCTCTTATCTCAGTAACACCACCCTCACTCATCACCACACACACAAAAAAAAATTCTTTTTTAAATAATAAAAAACAAAAAATATTCTTCAACTCCCTTCCTGAAACCCATCAGCATCCACACACTAAGCTAAACGGAAACTGTCTTTTCTTAACAGGTTTCTTTATATGAGCTGGCAATTTCGAGGGGGTGAGGGGGGGGGACACCGAGGAAACAAAATCAATTTCCATCCAAGGATCACGTTATGTCCGTTGCATTTTTCTTTTTTTACTTTATTTTTCTACTTTTTTTCTTCGTCTTTGATCCCACCCCCAGTCGCATCCTCATTACAATGCTGTATGCGTTTGGCAGAATGAAAAAAAAACAAGCATGCGCATGCGTCGTTGCCCTACCAAAACCCTCAACAAACGCAGCTGCTTCTCTTAAATTTGTACGCAAAATTTAATAATGCACACTGTCAAAATTCCGCAAGACGAAAGTAAAAAGAAGACAAAAAAAAATGTCAGTTGGTAGGATGAAAAAAAAAGTAGTTTTTCTTTGCCCCCTGGTATTCCAAAAAAAAATATAAATAAGAAAAGATTCAAAACTGCCTGCATTATATTTGGTCACGTCTCCCTCAGCATCACATAAGTAAATCATATGTATAAAAGCGTGGTGGATTTTGTTGTTTTTTTTTGGGAGGGGGGGGGGCATAAAAAATGTACAACATTGGTCACCGACAAAAAGTTGAATTGAACCGAAAAACAAAATGTCTACTGAACTTTTTAAACAAAACGCGAAAACTACAGTACACTACATTCATCACGTAGCGTTTTAGTTGATAATTCATTCGCTTCATCCTTTAGCCAATAGATGGCAGTCACAACTGCGAGTCAACAGGTTTCGGTTTATGAAATTGTGCGTGAAAATCACAACTGACGTACTTCTATACAATTATACTGATTTACGATCAATTATCGAAATAAAAATTGATATATTTACACAAGAAGGTCCTCAGTTCATGCAAGGGTTACCGGAAACCACACTCATGAAGTGGCAACACTTCATCTATTTGTGCTCTCATACAACCGAATCGTTTAATAGCCAAATTTTCTCGCATATAAACAGCACATGGAAAAAACATTTCTCGTTGCATATTAACGAAATCACGTATATAAAAACATTTTGTATGTATTTATAAACACATTTTTTGTATTACATAACAACAATTTATAATAAAAATGACCCAGATCTGTCCGTTTGTGTCATAAACGCTGTAGCCTCGCCCATCGCGCATAATTCTCAAGTTAACTGTTATTGGTGGTTGTTGAAATCGAAACCCGAGTCATAATTGTCACTACATGGAGTTGGTTGGATGGTTTTAAACGTGAAAAGTACAAATAGTTTTGTAGTTATGGATCTAAAATTTGTAACCCAAAATCTCTATTTCATACCCCGTCCCCGTGTTACAGCACGAGTCTACTCATAGTTTCATAAATGATTATACAGTGAATCGACACCGATACCAATTTCATTTTTAAACAAAAATTGTGGTTCAATTAAGAATGAACGAAATCCAACAAAAATAAATCCTATTTTCAAACACACTTTCTTTTGAAACTGTTCATTTTGTGCAATTCAGTCCTCTTAGATACCTAGACAACTTTCATTGAATCTCCTTAATTAACTACACACTACACAAAGCACACACACACAAAAAAAATAACAACCTGAAAAAGTCACTTTGTTAGTTTCGGTTTTCGAATCGTTTTCAAACCATAGAATAAATAAATAAATAAATAAATAAATAAATAATGAAAAGAAAAGTTAATGCGATTTACTTTCTGTCATTCGATGCTTCTTTTATGAGTTTGTATCTCTTTTGCGAATCTAATTGGAAAGCAAACTAATTGGAGTGAGCGCTAATGATGGGATTTTCTATTGAATTTTCTACATTTCGGTTTTGTCTTCTTTTCTCAATAGATTCTACAAGGAAACACCAATACTTATACAGGAGTTCAAAGAGAGGTGAACCCACCGATCATAGCATCAAAGATTCGCTTCGTACCACACAGCGTCCACCCACGCACTGTTTGCATGAGGGTTGAACTCTACGGATGCCCATGGAGAGGTAAGATTTCCAAAAAGTTACATTTTATTTTTCAAAAATAAACAATTGTATCAAGCAATTCATTCACCAATGTCAACGTTCTCGTGAGATCAATACAATATACTTTCTGGTTATAAACCATTACAATACGCACCGGTGATTTTGAACACATCCATTCAATCCAGTTTAACTGTTACCGATAATTAACAAAATCCAGGAATTCTATATAATGCCAACCATGGTGTAGTCGATGCATGAAAGAAGCATTGAAATGGTTGAAGGGCCTGGTGTAAAAAGGTGTTAAGTAACATTTTTTGTCAAAAATGACCTACTGTAGATGCATTTTCGAATATCGTTAGGTACAATTTTACTTTCATGATGCATAATTTTGAGCAAAATAACAATGCATGCAGAGACATTAGTGCAAGAAGTGTTAAATAGCTCATAGACAGCAATTTAAGTTCAGATCTTTAAACTCGTTTTCCTCAAAATTGCAAAAAATGTTACTTAACATCCTTTTACACCAGGTCCTTCGGTTAATAGCAAGAATTTAGGCTAAGTTTACGTCTAGGCTTAAATTTAGACTTAACTATTTTTTTTAGAAAAATTGTTGTAAATTAACCTTAACTAACCTAAACAGTTGTACAAGTATACAAGATGTTATTTCATACTTTGACAAAGGAGATTAGACATAAAAACGCCTGAGATTTTATACATTGCCGGTAACATAAACATTAATTTTACCTTTTTATATACTTGACTAAAACATTTTTTGCATTAATTAATAACCGGTCACCAGAAGAAGAAAAACGCGAACACGTTATTACATAATGAAATGCGATTACATTCAGCTTCAGAATGAAAAATACTTTAACGAATGGTGACATGTTGACATAACCCTACCAAACGATCCAAAACAAGAATCAACAAGAACAACATAACAACAACAACAACAAAAGAAGGAATATAAAATTAAAATCGAAAGAGGCCATTGGTATCCATATTTTTGTAATTAAGATAAGTCATAAAACGGAGCTCGTAAATGCGCGACCTGTTTTGTTTTGCGTGCAAAATGTCACCAAAATGCCAATTGATTATGAATACTCTCGCTTTTCAAATTGCGGCCAGCCCCTAATGAATTCATCGAGAGTTTCCGTCTGTTTTTGAAGTATTAATGGACCCTCGCTTAAGCGCCAATCAGCTCATTTGCATTTCTAATGCTTTGCATTTAGATGGAAAATCCATCGCGTCGCGTTTCTCGCTGGCGAAATTGGCGAGAACGAGCGTCAAATTAAATCCAAGGTTGAAATTAATGAAGCACACAACACCACCTCAGATGGACCCGAGCCAAACCCCCACGTTGAGGTTTCTATTACATCGTTAATAACGCCTCAGGATACATATGTCCAATGTGTTTTCTACTTCAATCCTCCTCGTGGGGGTGGTGGTGAAAAACTTTAAATACGAAAACAACCCAACACGCCATACACATTAACCCCTTGATGAGAACAAAGAAATCGACAAATTCGCGCGTTTCAACCGCAAACCTAATCAACTGTTTGTAAAAAAACAACATTAAAACCATTTTGTTTTAGTAATTTGATACGATGGAAAACTTAAACCAACTGATGGAAACATGAATTGTTTCGAATTTGTGTTTATCATCACTAGATGGCAAAATACAGAGAGCTATCTAGTGTCAAAAAATAGAGTTGAGATGAAAAAAATGTACAACTACAAACTTTTATCTTTATCAGAGTTTAAGGGGGGTTTTACGTTTTACACGTCAAACTTTTTCAATCAAACTATCGATTCCAAGTTTTTTTGACGTCATACACACATCAGGGCATGTTACAGTGCTTTTCTTGTGTTTCGTTGTTTGACCGAAGGCACGAAAATGCACCCGAGTGAGTGTGTAACATCAACAAAACATTTGGAATCGTTGAAATCTGATTGAAATGGTTTGACGTGTAAAGTGGGTTTAAAGTTTAATATATAAATGGATTAATGCAAATAACGAATGAGTGAATGTGAATTGATGATAAGCTAGTATTTTATCCACTAGATGGCACAAAGTTGCGTAACCATCTATCGCCAAAAACATGAACTAGACATATGTCTAGAAAATTTGTTTGAAATTAAAACAAGTACTGTACGTCTTTGTTAGACTATGTGTCTAAATCGTCGATGACTAGATGACAGACCTCAAAATTGTAAAAAAAAACAAAAATTACAACACAATTTTAAGCTAAACTAAGTTACGGTTAGTTTATGTAAAAATACAACATCCACTCGTTAATAGGATTACACATCTGCCTACATTCATTTCCACATCCTATATCTTGCTTTCCTCCTGTTCATAATATGCAATTTACATCTCAAAACATCTTTTAAAAAAAATCTCCATCTCGTATCATTAACCGTTGACCATTAAGTTGAGTAATCTTTGTGGCCATCTGTCAGTTAAGCTTTACATACAGTACGTAGAATTACACGAGAACTAGGGTCTAATGACTAATCTCTTAAAAAAAAAAACAACACAATCCCGAAAAATGTTGATGACCCCCTATTTAATCAAAGCATAAAGTAGACGCTGTATCCAATCTATTTGAAATCTTCTATCCCATTTACCTTAATAACCACGAGGTCGGCGATGAGTTTATGAAACACCCATCTTACAAGTATCACCTTGGAAAATTAAACGAGGGGGTTCACGCGTAGTGGACAATGGTCGAGGTGGAAAAAAAAGGGAGACCATTAAATGGGGGAGGTGACACGGTCACGTGACAAACGACACCCATTCACCCCTTTCTTCGGCGGTAGGAAAACAATGGCCGCCGCAGGGTGCCATGTATTTATGCAACAGTCTCCTCCACCGTGTGTTTTCTAGCATGAACGGTGCGCACCATTTGCGCTTTCACTCGCGCCATCCTTTCTCTTTATCTTCTGCCACCAGCTTCCTTGGGATTTTCCCTCTGTTTACCTTACCCTTTCTTAGTTGATGGGGCCCCACGAAAGAGGCTCGTACAAGTTCCCTAATAATTCACGACGGAAATGAAACGTCTGTCACGAACGGGTACCTCCAGGCACCTTTTATTTTGGGGGGTTCTGCACGTTCTGTTGTTGTTGTTTTTTGGAACTATTTGACGGAACAGAGGGGCTTTGTTAGTGCTCTTAGCTTTTGTAAAGAGTTGAACGTTCTTATTTCACCCACCACACCAAACGTTACAAAGAATGAAAACAAAAAAGAAAGGCCAGTAGAAAAGTAGATAAGGAGATGTATGTGACAATCATAGTTGATACTAAGTGGACACTTGAAACACGTTGTCTTATAAAATATTTACAAAATTTTTCTTACAGAATGTGCTTCAGTTAAAAGGCTCTCCAAACTAGTTTTCTGTGAAATACATTATTTAGTCAAAAATTTATTTTAAATTCTCCGTCGGCATACAGTACCGTATTGTCATCGTACTTTCTACTTTCGGTATTTCAGTTCTACTTTAACGTGTCTTGAATACCGAAAGTAGAAAGCGTCAATTTGTATTAATGTTTTTGGTAAAGAATAAAAATGGACATTACCTTGTATTTTTTAAGATTTTTATTATTTGGTTAAGATTCTAAACCATTGAAGAGCGTCATGGATTTTCAAGCATTTCAAAATCCTTCCAAAATTAAACAAAATAACATTCTTTTAAAAACAATTTTTCTCCCACATTTTTCTTTAACTCAAATTAATTAAAAGATTTTTAGACATACATTATTATTATCCAATAAGTTTTCTACTTTCTGTATTGAAGAAATTTGTTTCTTCACAAATAGGCCTACCACTAGTAACTCAAAAGTTTTTGTTCAAGACGCCACCATTGCCAAATAATCTAAACCAAGAATCATGGTTTTCAAGCATTTTCCAAAATAAATCGTACCAAAATGTTACGGTACCAATGTCAAGAACTTATGACAAGTCACTTCTGTTTACATCAACTTTTTAATCTCAACGTAGCAGGCGATATGGGTTCCGAGTGAAATCCATAAACCCTATTCCCAAAGCTGCCAACGGGTAGAGAAATATGATATATGTATATACGTATATATATATATAAACGTAAAAGAATAAAACCGAAAACCTTCACAATTCGATGGACACGTCTATTGGTAACACCCCCTTATCTCCATCTGGTGCAAAGCCATCGGTCAAAGTACTACGTGTTCCAGCTTCTTGATCAGTCCATCTGATCCTCACATTCCTTCAACCTGTCACAAGGATTTGTGTCACACCGTAGCCTTACATTTTTGCGATATCCTACACTTTCTTTATTTTTTGGAGAAAACTACTTTTCGCACCTAGAAAATAACCAATCCACCTTCCAACCTTCTTCAAACCTAATACTCATTCTCTCAATTTTTCTTCTTCTAAGCAATATCGTTACCAAGAAAATAGTGCCATCCAAGACTTTCATCTTGCGGTACCAGGGGAAAACTAACCTTTCGATTGCAATTTCTCTCTCAAGATTTCTTCTTCCCTTTTTCCCCCTTCTTCTTCTTACACTACTACTACTCTTACTCAATACGCCATTTTTCTTCCCTTCGTTTTACCACAGGGGTGGTTCTTTTTTAGAATCCCCTATTTTTTCCTTCTTCTTCGAAGGGGGTACTTATGCCTAAGGAGTGAAATAAAAATGAGGGAAAAAGTTGAAGGTGTAGAGGGGAAAAGAAAACTATCTACTGGCATCCTAGGCGATTTCCCATGTCACTCTTGCTATTAGTTCACCCTCATCCCATGGCACCAATTGGACATGCGTTTCTTGATACGAAAGCTGAACGACCATCTTTCACGTCAATATGTTTAGGTGAAGGGGACGCTAAAACGACCAAGAATGGGTTTGCTAAGAGCCGAGATTTTCCGACTCTCTTGACGAGAGTCTTAACGAAATGGTGACATATAGTTGACAAACCCGACAAATGGAGTTGAAGTAAAACCCAAATTGGAACTAATGGAAACCAAACAAACAATACAGTGAACCACCGGGTGGGATGGATAAAACCGCATTTTAGACATAAACACAGGTCCTCGATTTATGCGAGAGAATACAAGAGGTTCTCGATTTACGCGAGAGTGAATGATTTATGTCGTATATTGTAAAATCGTAAAAGTGGAAAATCCTATGTATGGAATTACCATTATGTACAAAAAGTCCAGTGTTGTGACTCGGTGTATCATCACGCAAAATCGCAGGTAAGTACTTGGAGTTTAAAGAGGACACCGTCACGTGTCATTTGATCCTCAGACTTTATTAAAATACGAAAGTACAATACAGAAAAGATGATGATGAGGTAAGGAAGATGAAGATAAACTAGGGTTTTATGGTGCAGGACGAATCGGGAGAACTCCAAGAAAACCTGCCCCCGTAGTGTCAAACTCCAAGCTGAATCCACATGGCATGAGCGACAGAATCGCATAATAGCGAAATATTTGCAGGTAACGAGCATCAGAGAGAATTTATCACGTCGCATATTAGCAAAACCTCATATGAGGAACTCGCATAAATGGAGTTATTCTTCCTGCATTATGTATAATCGAACAGCGTCTTAGAACCGAACTCGTTCGTAAACCTAGAGTTACCCGTATAGGAAATAATCGCGTAACTGTGAAACGCAATAGTTAGCTGAAATCTAATTCAATACTTAATATTGTAAGTACCACAACATTTATAATAATAATTACTCAGAACTGTGCGATGTGCGTCATGGACGCTTTAGCCCCGCATATCGCGCAGAATTCGCAAGTCAGCTGCTTGTTATTGGTGGTTGTTGGAATCGAACCCGAGCATAATTGCAGCATCCTGTCATTAGATGGAGTTGGTTGGTTGTAAACATAAAAGTATAATAACATGTTAATTTTGTAGTTATTTAAGTTGGCATTACTAATTCGGAACCCCTATCTCATGCCCCCGTGCCACAGCACGGATCTACTCCAGTTTCTTCTAAAAGTAGCAATTTACAACCAAACTCTTCTCGTCTTCTTCTAGCGACTTTCCGAGACAATTTTTCGTTCGACACTCTTAAGAGACTCCATTTCTAAAGTTGTGCCTTTCCATAGTACCATCACCATTACCATTCTGATCGACCTTTCATGTGGGTTTTTTTTCCACTTTCTTTCAACAATAACTCGCGCTTTCTTTTTTTCGTCATCCTTTCTTGTTCCTTTTGCTCAATCTCTTAGAAGGGGCGCCACTAAGGGGTCGTCAAGACAGCGCCACTTGGTGGTGTTGGCGACAAGAACCAAGGCGTCAGCAATGGGCCCCCATGGCCCCAGAAAAGGCGACATCCGGTCCGATCATTAGAAGCGATAGGAGAGTCGCTAAAGTGCGTGACGGGGAGCGATAAAAGACCCCGCCACACAGCCACCCACGCAACTTTTTCGCTTTTATCCATGACTTACATACATTATTAAGTAATCCTTGGAAGAAAAAGGAAAAGAAAAAGATGGAGTTAAACTTATGAATTTCTCAACTTCGTGCAGTGTAAATAACAGGGACGTCCATATAGCATCTACTTTATGGGTTGTTTTCGACACTATGACTTTATCACGTATTAAAAATTATAACTTATAAAAACATTTGTTAAAACTTTTCATAAAGGTTTGCAAAGGTAATATTATCACATTAATTCTGCGAACGAAAACAACAAACTGAAACTGAAAGGTGCTGCCTTCTCTCGTCAAAGGTGGCAGTCACAAAAAATGACCAACTTTGACTTATAGTGTAAACAGCGTACATGAATTACAAAGCTTAATAAGGTTTGAAATAATCCATCACAACGATAATACACCAAAAACTCAATTATCCGAATTAGGTAAACTATATCATTTCAATATAAATATCGATACATTATCGAAATAATGCATTATCTATAACTATGAATAATTCATCAAACCAATGATACTGTAAGTTGATACTGTACATACATAGTATGTGGTATGAAATATTCCCTTTTTTTAACTTGTATAATGTTGTTGGCTTTTTTTAAATAAAAAACCGAGCATATTCATTAAAATTTCGGATTATCCGAATTTTCGTTTATCCTAAATAAGCTTGCTCCCATCACTTTCGGATAATCGAGTTTTGTAGTGTAGACGAATTCCGTTTCATTAAACCCATCGGTATCATTTAAAATTCCCAGTTACCAACCCGTCTAACTAGAAACGAAATCGCAATTAAATTCGTTTCCCCCATGATGGTGCCAGGTCTATTAACTGTTGGTACGAGGGTGAGGCACTTTCCCCTTTTCTACAACACTTCCCTCGAATGTGTGTGTGTATTACTTGTACTACTACCACTACTACAACACCATCCCCTGGTGAGTGGATGTTCTTTCTTTGCACAACCCTGCCGACCCTATTATCGGCTAATGAAAGTAATTAGGCAGCCGCCTGTTTAACGAGAGGTCAGAACCATGAGATGTAACTTTCTCTCTCTCATGACATCAAATCCTCGTCTCACTTGGCGCACCAAGAAGAGTCTAAGTCGAGAAAGAAGAAAAAAATGACGAAGAAAACATTGGAACGGACGGACAACCAAACGAACGGTTTGAATGTACACACAACGATGATGACGTTAGGTGAAATAGAGTTCACTGCCCCAGCTGATCCCCCCAACTCCAAATGAGGCCACGAAGGGATACAGTTTCATCAGGGCGTTTAATTGCTGGATATGCTCGTCCGAACAGCGGAACAACTCCCCCCGTTAAGAAGAACAACTAGTTTTTGGTCAACAAACAAAACGTAAAGCTCCCTCCCTATTAGGAAAAAGAGAGAAAGAGAGAGAGAACACGTTTTCTTTTCCTTAGTTTTCTAACGAGAGGAAAAAATAAAGTCAACTTCGAAAAGCTATCATCAGTGATCCGAAAAGTTGGATTTTTTATTATTATTATTTTTCTTGATATAATGGGTTTGGCATTAGGTTTCACCAACATAACTTTCCTTCTTCCAAGTTTACGAAATATAGTCGGATATAAAAAGAAATATAAATTGTGATATAACTTTTTTTTTTGGTAAATGAAACACTTGACAAGTTCCATATTAAAGAAATGTCCAGAAAACATTAGAAGTTTGATGGAACGTTTCCAAAAATGGATTAACACATGATCTGAAACTTTAAGTTCATACAGGAAATCCATATTATATGCGAGGATTACGTTCTTCGAAAACCAAGCGTACATTGAAAAACGCATCTATCGAAATTCCCGTGAAATTACAACTGGATTCAAACTAAACACGGATCAAACTTGAATGTATGTTAATGTCAAAACCCGGTTTTGACTAGTGAAAACTAGAATTAACTGATCGTTCTTAGAATTGGCGTTTGGCGGCCATCGGGCGCATTTACTAATCTAACCTTCATGGTTAAAGTTAATCTTAAGGTTTTGACTAATGAGATCGGGTTTTGACAATAGCATACATTTAAATGTAAACGCTGTTTAGTTTGAATCCAGTTGTAGTTACATTTCATGAGAATTTCGATAGACAATACTGTATCCGATATACTGTATGTGATTCTGGTAACACGTACAACTAAATGGGTTACTCAACTAGAAAATTTAAATATACTAAATAATTCACAACTATAATGCATACGAGTAAGTTACAAAACGTAAGGGTATCAACTTATGAAACACCCAAATTCAATATCCTGTTGCTAGTAACCCATAGCTAACGTTTGTAGGCCAATAACAACACAAGGGCAATTATAGACATTCCTTTGAAGTCGACTTTCACACGCAACTTTACTCTCGTATATCGCAGGCAAAATAAGTAGCTTTCACACCATCACCCTAGTAATTTACCATTAAACCTTACTAATTTCTTCCTCCCCTATCATTTCACCCAATCAACCATACCCACATGTCCACCTATCGTTCACGAACATCAACTTTTGACCTTCATTCTCCCCTCAAAAAAAGAAAAAGTTTACCTTTCCAACGAGAGGGGTAATGCAACTAACAAAGAACGATCAAACAACAACACTCATTTCACTCAGATTTTCCTCGCTTTCCACTTCATGTTACGATACATGCCAATTCAAAAACCATGCGTGCTCATCTACGCCCTCATGGTACACGTCAGACTTCTTCGGCGTGGGTGGTACAATATAGACCTACGTGTGTTGTGTAGTGTGTTTGTGTGTGTATATATATATATATATATATATATATATATATATATATACACATACACACATACTGTATATACAAGAAAAATTGATACCACTATATACCCAAGGACAAAAAAGTCATCTTCCAGAAACATGGGTTTTCCATTTTGATAGGAAATGACAGCCCAAAGCCAAGTTGGGTAAGAATCACCACGGAAACTCGTCTATTATTATCAGTCAACTCTTCAAAAACTGGTGGTATTCGGTTTATGCGAAGGTTAAGTTATCCGAAAGCCACATAAATCGAAAACGTCAAACTTTTTCAATCAAATTCCATCGATTCCAACTGTTCTTCTGACGTCATACACACGTCCGGACGCGTTTTCATGCTTTTGGTCGAACAACGAAACACAGCAAACGGACTGAAAAACGCCCGGGTGTGTGCATTACGTCAGAAAAACAGTCTGGAATCGATAGAATTTGATTGAAAAAGTTTGACGTGTAAAGTGGGCTTATGGAGCAGTATTTGTGTCACACGTGGAGTACCTACACACTATAGTTAGAAAAGATACAGAAAGGTTCATTTAATTGCGCAAAACCTCCAAGAATCGTGTTATATCGAAATTTTCTCTCATATAACATTTACCTAGATAAATTTTGCTTTTCGCAAAAAAAAAGTGGAATTGGGTGTAAACTCGCATAAGTTGAACACTTTCTGTATAAAACTGAAGACTATTTAATTGTGATATCAGCAAAACTGATTTCCGACATTTTTCAATATCAATTTACCCGAAAACGTCTTAAAAAATATTCTTGAAATTCATCAAATAGAATATCAAGTCGACATTTCATCCTAATACTCAGTGCAATCCCGTTTAAGACACTTTTTTTCGTCTTTAAAATTCGAGAAAAAAAACGCAACATTTTAATATTCTAAAAATCAGTTTCGAAAAGATTCCTGATTGACACGACGACCCACCAAAGAAGAAGATGAAAAAAAAAATCTGTCTTTACCACTTCCGTTTTCTTTTTTTCGGAAGATGAGTAGAAGTCATCTCATCTCTCACTTTTGCCACCACCAACCGATGAATAGCCTGTATTTCGGCGTTGAATGACGGCGACGACAATATCGTCATGGTCGATCCTACGACAAACTGTCAACTTTTCCCACAAAACGAAGACAGCCCCCTTCGTTCGCCACCAACTTTGATCTCGAAACCACCAAAAAAATGACACCTTAAGAAATAAACATTTTCTTCACTTCACACCATTCCAACACCGTTCTTATCTTAGAAAAATATCAATACAAACTGCGGATATCGAACACCATGCACATCTTTTGATATTTAAACATGACTCCAAACACTTATCACATATTATATACAAAAATACAAAAAAATATCAAAAAATATAAATGTCAACACGACAGTTGAACGACTATACTCAAATCTAGACATCTTGAACGACTAACACAAATATTGACTTGACTGATGGAAGATAAAACACGAGGGTTTAGTTCAGTGTGCAAAGTTACAAAATATGTTTATATAAAAATGAGAATATAACAAGTACATTAAAAATGCTTTTTAAGCATACTCTTTATATACAGATATTCTTGAACATTCATACTTCCACGAAAACACCGCCATTTTTTGATTTCTGAATGTTTCTATTTATGAAAATTTCGATTTATGCGAATCAAAATTTTATCCAATCATCGAGTGATTTGATATTCAATTTACGCGTGTTTTGAGTAATTCCATTTTTTACTTGTCGATTCATTTTGATTTATGCGAATTTCGATTTATGCGAATTTAAATTTACGCGATCGTTCAATAATTCGATATTTGATTTATGCGAGTTTTGAGTAATTCCATTTTTTGATTTTTGCAATTTTCGATTTATTTATTTATATAAGTTATATATATATTTTTGTTATGTATAGTCCAATGTTCAATAGTATAGTTAATGTCCAATGTCCAAAGTCCAATGTATAATTATATACATTGGACTTTATGTGATTTTTTATTTATGCGAAGGACTTATGCGGTTCTCGTTTCGTAAATGTTTTTGGTACATTGGACTATACAGCATATTCTCATAAACGACTGGATGACAGTATACGTTCAATTCTCAGCTCACTCACAAACTCACTCACTCATAAGTGAAGCTAATATAAAGAGCATAAAAAAATATAGGAAAAGGAAGAAAACCGTCGAAAATTGCCAAAAACGATAGCGTTACTAGTGTGTGGGAATGCGCGTGGACATGGTGGAAATATTTCATTTCCTGTTGAGGTTGTTGATAAGAGGGAGCAATGTTTCGACGAGTAAGTTGTGCCGTCACCCCTCCCCAGTACAGGAAATTAAAAGATGTAAATTTATTGATAAACACCCACCACCATGGAAGCAGGAAATCGAAAAGTACATGTATTATGGCTTGCCACTACAAATATTTCCTGGACGTTAGATAAACTTGGCAGCAAACAACCAAACCAACAAACATTTTTGCTTTATGTCATCTAACCCACCTCCCCCACCCCCTTTATGAAAAAAAAACTGAGATGCTCTTTTGCCACCACAAAGGAATAAACTCCCTGTTATCATTTTATACCCCCCTCGTTTTCTTACGTCCTTGTGTGTCTTACAACAAACACGTGAAAAATGACGTGGCCTTGTCGAGATATACTGTGTAGTTTATTTGTTGACATTATAATGCACTACTTCCACACAAAAAAAGTGTCAATTCCTTTAAATTTGTAAACTAGTTGTATAACTATGATTCCGCTACAATGCAACGAGAAAATTTCTTTCATGCGCTCGTAATATGCGACAAGATTTGACTATTATGATATATTTTATGAAGGTACACAAGTTGACTGAACGGATTGTGCGCTGCAGTTTTGTCATTTTATGGCAACTTCGATATGCGCGATTTTCGATTTATAGTGAAGTTTTCGCAAAACGCAAATTGCATAAATTGACCATTTCTGGTTTATTTAATTCTAAAATTACAAATTACAGTCGATACAACTTTATAAATATAATGTAATTTCATTTTTGGTTTCTGCAAGTTTCGATTAATTTATTTATTTATACTGTACTGGTAAATAGCTCGTCAAAAATGATGGGAAAGTTTTTTTGTGTTTATTACAAAATTCATTGTTTTATCTTATGTTGCTCCGCAACATTCGATTACGTGTAGCAATAATGAACTCCACAACAACAACAACAACAACAACATGAAAACCACTCACTTTCTTTGCAAGGTCCCCTTGGGGCGGAGTTCCAAAAGACATTATTTGAGTGTCATGTACGGCCTTATATGTCATCATATGACGATGCAACGTTTTTAGCCAATGACACGCCAGAAACATACTGACACTGAGATTCTTATTGTTTTATAAATAGATATGCGATTTTTTTACATTGAACTTATATGGTTTTTGATTTATGCGAAGGACTTATATGGTTCTCGTTTTATCCGTTTTTAGTACATTGGACTATACATTATATTCTCATAAACGACTGTAGATGGCAGTATACGTTCAATTCCCAGCTCACAAACTCACTCACTCACAAGTGAAGCTAATATAAAAAGTATAAAAAATCTTGTGGCTATCCAATCAGAAACTGAATATTATACAAAAAAAAAACTAATTCACACTATACATTTACCCCCAACTTTCCAAAAAAATAATATACCTCCCAAAAAATACAAGACCCATACCCTTCAAAAATGGATTTCAAATCGAATAATACACAAAAAATATCTCCACCCTCACATCACCTACCTTCCATCACCCTCTGTAGAAAAAAAGCCCCCACCCATTCTCTTCTACCCTCTATCAATACCCATGCTAAAAAAATGACACCCCCAGAATGTTTCGTTACAATAGTATTCTACTGAAATGTCCACAAAATTTTTTAACTGCCCATAGATATAGATAGGGGATATTCAGTGTTAAAAAGAGGTGGGGATAAAAAAGGTAGATAGGATATGATCTTAGGGGTAGTAATTGGCACACAGATGACCTTTCTATCTCTATTACTAGAGGGGTTCTACCCCCACATAAAGCTCAGTTATTAGGGTCATTTTGACACCCCCACCTTTCTTTTTTATCTGCAAAGCTTCCTGTTTTCCAATTTCTATTGTATAGTATTTGCATCTGTTCTAAGTACAGTATAGAATTGTACGGGTTATACATCATCACTTTTCTCCCCTATTTTACTATATTTTTCCCCTTTTCCCTCTTCTTCTTCTTTCCTAAAGCGAAAAACGCAATATTTTTCTCTTTTCCCCTACGTTTTTAATGTGCCTCTAAAAATGTCAAAGATTGATGCAGTGGGGGAAAAAAAGGTAAAGCCCAAGGTATAAATATGACCGCAAAGACAAGATGAGTGGAGGTATTATAAAAGGTGATTCACAACGCAGCATCACTCATCCTCATTTTTTTTCTCTTACCCCCTCCATGCACCTAAGTGTATATGTGCAACATAACACATTTCTACAGGGTGTTGCAAACAACCCGCAATAACTAAATACCGACTGGTTGCTAAAATATCTTCTTTATTCGTATTTTCTAAACCCCCTTCTTTAACTAAGTGTAGCCTACAGTAGATGGGAAATTTCTACAGGGTGTTTCAAACAACGCGCACCGGCGAATATCGATGCTGTTTAAAACAGAATGGATAAAATAGAGAATATGTTTATTTATTTATTTTTTTTATCATGATAATTATGCGATTTAGCTACTACACGACGAGAGAAAATCCTCCCAGACGCTCGCCATAGAAATAATTTCGCTATTATGCAACAACTGACTGATCGTTCAAGTTTTGCAAATTTCTCGGGATTTGGAAACACACGACTTCAGTTTTATGCGAAATGTGACTCCAACATAAATCAAGTACCTCCTGCACAGTACATTCTATTATCCAGCTCTCAAGCATAAAAAAATCTCGTGTAACCGAAATTTCAAAAAAATAACTGGAATCTTTGAAAAACCAGAATTCTCATGCAACCGACATCAACTGAAGGCTTGCCCGGAATAACGTTGTACGTTACAAAAATTCAATATTGAGATTATTATGGAAAAATGTGCCTATATATGGGCCTAGTTAGTTCCGTCAATAGACAAACTCATACCTACCTAAAACATACATATATCACTTCGAAATTGAGCACCTAATATGTGGCAATCAATGTGTCGCTGAATACTTCTTTTGCTATACTCAAAACTATGAATTGTTTCATGCAACGTTATTCCGGGCAAGTCTTCAATTAGGCCCGAGAAATTCCAATTATTTACAAATATCATCAAAGATAAAACTGCAAAAAAAGCGTTTTTGAAAATATTCATCTTTTACACATTGTAAAAAAAACGTACGTTAACTTCAAGGATGACATCACTAATGGAAGTAATCGAATCTTGTAAAAACAGACACGCTTGCGCACACACACAAACACACATTCCAACATTTCATTCGATATATTATTCATTTCGAAGCCAAGATTCAATTTGACAAAAAGCGATGTAAAACGAGGGGACTTCATTTCCATTTTCACCAATTCTCTCACCATTTTGTCCTTAAAATTACGTTTACCCACTTTTCTTTCATTCTATTTTATTTTTTTTACCTTTCGTCCCTATGTTTTCCAATTTTTTTCTCAATCCTTATTTGCATCATCCACCTTATTTTTTCTTCTCAACTTTCTTCCTCGAGAATCACCACTACTACCTACTACTTTTTCTCGAATTCCTTATTTCCTCCCCATTTTCTTATTTTATCCCCCCGTGGCGTCTTATTTCTCTAGCTCTTCCAACTGGAATGCAATCGACCAAAAGCTCAATCAGCTTTCCAAAAATGGATTATCGAGAAAACAACATGCTCAACAGTGAAGACACCC